>CAJPEV010000601.1:0-100923 GCA_905338385.1 Darwinula stevensoni | reverse complement strand
GTAGCGCAGCCGCCAGAGTTCTATTGGAATGGTATCCATAGTTTGCATAAACGTTGGCGTGAAGTGATAGAGGCCAATGGTGATTACATTCATGATTGAGATGATTTTGCTTTTAAATAAACTGGGTTGTAATAATTGTTCATGAAATTCCGAGAACTTTCTTTCCAATCAGATATACAGGGTGGACCAAAAAAAAAAGGGACAGTTTTCAATGATACACTGCATTTCATGCACTGCGTATACTTCAATGCGGTTTGCGGCTCTTGAAAGAGGAATGAATAAGCTTTAAAATTATTTGTTTACCTTTCAAATTTCTTCAGCAGTTTCAGAAATTCAGGAGCTCATACGAACAGTAAACAAAACTGCATTGCTGCGTTCTCAGAGGGAGACGGCATGTGACCTTCAGTCACGAAGGCCACCCCCTGTCCATCACTGTCCTGTCCTGCGGCAACGTAATTTTTTCTTGGTGTTCATATGAGCTCCTGAATTTCTGAAACTGTTGAAGACATTTGAAATGTAAATAGACCATTGTAAAGCTTATTCATTCCTCTTTCAAAAGTCGCAAACCGCATTAAGATATATACTGTGAGCGCAGTATAGTGTACTGCTGAAAGCTGTAGTTTTTTTTTGGCCCACCCTGTATATACGATCGTAACTAACGATGATTCTAACCATGTTCTGGATATGATGGAAGGATGAAACTTGGTACATAAGAACATATTGCGATGCTGAGTCCAGAAAAAATCAGACTTCGGTGGTACATGCCCTGGGGGCACACATTTTGGGGGGAGATGTTTTCAAATAAATATTTTTACTTCAGTCAGAGAGACATAGAAAGCTTAAACTTGGTATGAACATGCCTACTGAAACACTGAGTTCAGGAAAAATGTCAGTTTGAGATGCATCCCCAGGGGGTATGTTTTTTGGGGGTGACGTTTACAAATAATTTTTTTTTGTCCTAGCGAATTGGGAGGAAATAGAAAGGTGAAAATTGCCACACGCATAACTGACGTCATGTTGAATTCTTAGAAAATTCAGCTTTTGTGGTGCATCCCCTCAGGGGTGGGTCTTTGGGTGGGTCTGCTGTTCCAAACATATTTTTTCACTAGCGAAAAGGGCAAACGTATAAGCTTGAAATTTGGTGGGCATGTAATTCTCCGCGTAAAAATCAGTAAAAATTTTCCTTTTTGGTAAAACCCCTCGGGGCACATTTTTTCCAAGAGGTGCATTCTCCCGATCCTTTTTTGATCCAACGAGACAGAGAACGATAGAAAGTTTAAACTAGGCGCAGAAGGACCTGATGGATAGCTGAGTAAAGAAAAAAACCCACTTTTGAAATATGTCCTCACAGGGCGAATAATGGGAGGGAACTATTTCAATATAGATTTACCACTCAGACAAAAAGGGACACATGAAGATATTTGACGTTAGGTACACAATAAATCATCTGAATAGACTTTGATAAAAATCCTGCTAAGTTTTTGTCACTACGAAAATAATTATTTAGTCACAATCCTAGACATTGGAGCACCGAAGGCGCGACCAACTAGTTTGGAATATATTTAGAAAATGTTCAGTCCTTATAATGTCCATGGTTGCACACGCATGCACGCTGAGGCCTTCCATATGGCCTGACATCTAGCAGTTCATTCAATAAAGTTCTCAAAATATAAACGAGGTTGCGATCTACCCGCCGCTATATGTCTCCCGATTCCCCAAATGCTAATGAATACAGATTGCTTTCATGCTCAACTCGATCATTTCCCACGTACAAACCAAAGGAAGTTGTTCGTATCAATGCATATGTTGAGAGACGTAACCTAGCTTAAGGAGACGCCAGGTAATACTTGCTCAATGCATAGAGGGAGTGAGTAGAGTAGAGAGAGTGAGAATACAGTCTCCCATAAGTGATTTTTATTTGCACCATGTACATTCCGAGCTAAGCACCCCTAGCCATACTTAATAATCCGCATGAAATCTGAATATGGAGTTCCGTAAGGGAGACCTGTGGCACAATAAAAATTTCAAACTAATAATCATCAGGGTACAAAATTACATTGTTGTAGGTATTTGAGGTAGAGATGGAAATAGGTGCCAATCATGTACATTATACCTAAGCTGTTGAGTGTTGGGAATAATGAAGTAAAAATATTAAATAACAGGAACTTCTGCATTTGCCCTTTTATATGTCGGCCCACATGTTGGTCGACCTCAATTTTTTAGACCCCTTTAAAAAAATTACTCATAAAAGTCTAAATGAAAGAAGACTAAGTGTATGCATATTAATACGCTAATTCGTCTTTGGGGAAGAGAAACAACGCTCCCCTTACCGCTTTCGATTTGTTAAATGTCATCATCTGAACCATCCAGTTTTCTTAAGATGTAGCACTTCTGGAAAGCCTTCACCACATTCACGTTCGGCAGCGCAGTTGTTGTTGGCCTCATTGAATAAAAGAACTTCATGCATGAAGACAGCAGTGAAGTTGCAGCAATGCTCTCGCTGAGTCATGATTGAAGTATCCTTGTCGATAAAGCTCAGATTGGATGCCATAAACACAAGAAACATTCCTTCCTATACCCATTCCTGAGTCCCGAACAGAGATGTTCTATGTTTGACATACTTTCACCTAAGTTTTGCAATTTAAGTTAAACTTGCAACATTAATCAATTAGGACTAAAGGAATGATACGTGCTTTTTCCCATTTGAAAATTCGGAGTTTGGCCCTTATTATAGGTCAGGCTATGCATGTTAGTTGACTATGATTTTTGAGATAACATATTTGGTAAAAGAAAAAGGTGGACCCATTAGCATGCTATTAGGGTAATTACATTTTATGGAACTTCCAGCAGCAATTAATTATTTTGTGGGGGGCTAGCAACAGGGCTGGTAACCAGCAGGTGGATAATAATAATTATAAATAAAAAAACAAACAAACAAAAACAAAAAAGACTAGATCTTTAAAAAGGGGATTCTTCGAGGATCAGCTATTTCTTAAACATTACACACTGGGTGAGTTCGTATCAGGTGTTGGTGTTTTCTCCTGGTGTTAGTGTCGAGAGGCTTCTCCCAATACCAGCTTCGGTGTTAACGCAAACACCAACACCGACACTAACGCTAACACAAACGTTAGCACCAACACTAAAGGTTGTTTCACATTTTGCGTGTAATGTGTCCTTTGCGTCATTGCTTAGGCAGGAGGTAGACGCACGCATGCAAACGCATGTCCGCACGCGTGTCCACTAACTTCACAAAATGCAAGGCTTGTGTTTTTAATTGAGCTCATCTCAGTTCCACACGCAAGCCCTGTGTTTTATGAAAACTCTTGAAGATAAGTGGACCAGTGTAGGGGCATGCGTGTGCCCTCGTGCGTCTGCCTGCCTGCCCCAGCTTAGACGCAAAGGATGCATGACACGCAAAGAGTACAACGACCTTATATCACATGAAACCCAGAATAACGGCGTCATTTTAGCGATGTTTCAATTTCTCTCAGGTTCATGGCTTATAAGATTGTAGGCTTAGGCATAACGCAGCTATCAGCCAGCGGCAGACTCATGAATTGCGATTGTGAATGAACTGCGACAACTATACCTACGCCTATATCATCTCCTTATGTCTATGAAGGTACGATGAATACTGTCTCCCATACCTTCAAGGCTGTTTTGCAGTAATGATTGAATCTCTATCGGAGTTGGAAATTTCTGATAGAATGCAGTGATGTTTTCAGTCCCTGTATCATTGTCAGTAAACCATGGTATTTTTTTAAAGTGATGAAATCCAGAACCCAGCTAGAAAAGAGTCTGGTTGGACGTCCAGAGTTTATTTATTCTCCTGCTGCAAATGGGTTTTATGGAAAAATTGGAGATTTAAAGATGATAAAAGTTTACATCATGTGACATTGAGCTAATACAAAGTTATTATGACAGTATCGTTTTCCTCTCAGACCCATGTGGTCTTGATCGTTTTGGGAAACCTACAATCGACCATAAGTCAGTAGGGTATGACAGGAAAAATATCAGTGTCTGGGGTAAAATGTACCTCGCTAAGGGTCAGAGTGACAGATAAATTGTGATGCTTCGAGCTCACTGTTGTGCTCTTTTAATATATATTTTGCGTAAATGGCCAACTAGGGATATCAGCTATATGCATCGGGGCTACATGTTCCTCCAAGATGTTTAAGCGTACGCAATTGGGCGTATGAAGAGGTGACCATTAGCGTGCCCAGAAAATCCGAATGGGGGGGGGGGGTTGCCATAAGAAACACTGATTACCCACCCTAATAAGGGGGGGGGGGGGGGTCCCCTTGGGCACGCCACTGTATTTGACCATCTTGGAAGTCAATGAAATTATTTGATGTCGCAAATTTTCATCCGAGGGTATGACAGTAGTCGAGCTACGGTATGATGGCACTTCCGCTGAGGCAACACATTATAAAGTATATAACGAGCGCATGTTCGCAATATCTCGACCCTCATTCCTTTTGCTTCTTAAAAATTCCGCATAATTCTCGCCTATACCTTCTGCCAGTCATGTAGGCTGCTAACACTGCTTTTGAACTCGATCTGGTGTTAACCCCTACTGGAGGGATTAGTGTAACAACCAATTATGAAGTTTACGGAATCCCCTTCACACCAACACCGAACTGGGATCGAGATGGCATTTCGTGCTTAACCTGGTGTTACACCAGCGTGAAAAACCGGGAAAACATGAAGTTACAGCAACACTACAGAGCGGGTTCAAATTTTAGAATAAAGGAGTGGAGTTCGTGTTACACGGAACACCAACACCGAGTTTGAACTCACCCACTGTAAAAAATGAAAATGTGATTTTTAAAATTTTTCAAAACTTTTGAACTATTTTATTTGGGAAACTGACATGTCTTTCTGTTCATTATTGATAAGTCATTTCTATGAAACGGATAATTTGGTAAAAAGTCTCAGCAAAAGCACATTGTGATGTCAGTTGGATCAAGATCACCAAACACAGAATTGTGTTCCCAATGGATATAAGCTCCAGCAGATTGAGGGCAGCAGATGCAACCTTATTGATGGGTGAATCAAAGGCCATTAACTTCAATTTAATTTCTGCTGATAGATAGTTCTTGCATCTTATTGTTAGAATAGAAACGCAAGTGGGTTGTTTGTAGCTGAATATTTTGGTGAAAACACTTCAGAATTGTGCTTGTAGACAAGTCTAATTTCTCAACTAAAGGTGAGACTGTAATAAAAGCCCATCATACAGATAATGGCTATTGTGCTTGCAGACAGCTGAAAGCAATCCCCAATTATGGATGGTGAAGTGCAGGCTTGTCTAGGTTATTAAAGAAGGTGCTTAAAGAAGGTTACTTGATAAAACTGATTTTGAGAATAGGTATCTCATCGAAAGTAGGAAAAGTTCCTTTGCACAAATTTTTCATGAGTTCATGAGCTGGCCCTGAAGAAATCTCATTCTGCCAGTCCTATATAACCCATTCTAAAAGAGACATCAAAGTCACAATCTTCTGTAACCCCTTCTGAAAGGTGGTCACAAAGGATGAGACATTTGTGATAAAAGTCACTTCAACATCAACATCAGAAAGGTGACATCATCCAATCAGCATGCCTTATTACCTTGGCCATCCAGTCAAAGCCTTCAACTGAACTAGATGACAGCTCTTTTGTTTTTTTCTTCTGGAAGAATTCCTCTAATTGTGGATGCAATTCCTGAATGGCACTGCTGAAAGCATTCTTAAGGCTGTCCAAGGGGAAGAGCTGCTGTAATTGATTTTCCTGCAAGAAAATAAATACACCAATTGATGATATAATAACTTAGATGAAGTTTAGCAATTAACCAAAGCCATGGATGCAAACTTACTCATTAACCCATTGGCATCATATTTTTTCACTGAATATTTGTTGTTTTACAAGCCTTAATGCTTTAACTGATGCTAATTTGAACCAGTGCTGCTTGGCTACCATACAGGGGTAATGTACAAACCTTGCCACTCGATTCAAACCAAACTTGATGTCTCTATCACAATAATAAAATGCTTAAAATAAATGTTAAATTGTAGGTTCAAAGGAAACTGCCATGATAGTGTTTGATGTCAAATGATGGCAAGGGGTTAAGGAGACAAGCTATGATTAGCCTAGGTGCATGAGCAGGTGTAAATAACAGGACTTTGGAAGAAAAACAAGAAACCAAAAAATTATTCAGTATGGAAACCCATTTTAAAAAATCCTAAACAGCACAATTCAAATGGTATGAATATGGAGGTTTCAGTTATTGGTACCAGGCATCCCAGATTCAAAATCAGTAAAAGAAGAGGTATTCTAAGTAGCAGCAGTGTTTTACAGAACCCCATGATGACTATCACCTTGTACATGTGCAATGGTATAGTGGTATACCATTACAACATAGTGTGCCTATTTGCTGCCTACTGTTGCAATTGACCTCATGCTACCTTGTCTGCACAAAGTACAATGTGAGGGACACCTTTCACAGGTACACCTCAAAGTCAACCTCAAAGGAGAATGGTGCAGATGGTTGCAAATTTTGAGCCATGACATCCAAATTGAATGAAAAACAGTGGAGGGAAAAACCAAGCCAGAGTAAGCCTTATTGACCATAAAGGACAACACTGACTGGTCAATCAATGGGTCATTTAATGGGGCTTGAATTGACTAATCAATAGCCCATTCCTAGTTAAATAGCAGATATTCTAAGGAATCTGATAAAGAATTGCAAAGGTAAGCTTCTTCAACCTCTTTTTGAAAATATGTATTACAATGCAATGAGGATTTGAACACCCTAAAAATGAACTGACACAGAAGACAAGTGTTTTAAACATTAATTAACAAAGCCCAGGAAAGACCCTGGATCAGTAGTACAAGGGTCTACCTATAGAAGGACAAGGTGAGAGCCTGCTCAAATTAGGTCTAGATGTACATGTACTTGCTATTCTAGACAGAATGATGCAAAGAAAAAAATGCAGTAGTTGGGAGTCAAGATTCCAACCGAGTATCCACATAGGGTCATGTGAGGAAGTGTGGCATTGATAGACTTGGAGATGGAGGATTTGAGGTCATAGAACTCCAAGATGCTCATTGTTTTGGCATAGGAAGTGTAGTTTGGAGGCTTCATACCAACCATCTCCTGCACAGTTTCTAGCACTAGCTATAGGAGAAGCAGACATAGACGAAGTATTTGATCATGAGCCAGTAAAATAAGGATGCTCTCTAAGACTTGGTACATATTGGAAGAGCAATTCAGGGAAAAACTAAGGAACTTGGCTAGTATACATTTCTCTGAATCTAACATGCACCAACCATGATCTGGGCACTCCACAAGAGAAGGAAACATGTATGCTAAATTCCTTGACTTGGCTATGACAGAGTGGACCAGGTCATCTTGAATATGGATTTAATGCTACTTTTGACTTCCAGTAACTGTTGGTCTCTGGATTGACAAAACAGACTCTCTTAACATGATACCTCATCATCTATTGGGAAATCCATTCTGAAGAAGCCACAGAAGCTTATGCTATCAAGGTACATGATGGGGATCATTCATGAGGTATTTGCTGATTCTATGGCTGTGCCAATATTACATTTCACTTATTTGCCAGTTACTGATACAGGATGAGGCAAAATTACTTATCCTTAAATAAAACAACTACAGTGTCATTTTAATCTTTGATGACATTTAATTGCATTATTAGACACACAGATATTCAAGCCATAATCCCTCCCTTCACTTGAGAGGGCATTCAATTGCAAATGCTAACTTCCTCATTCCCCCTGGATCAATGTCAAATATCAGTTCAAAATAGCAAAATCACAGAAGTTTACAAGACATTTTTTGTATACAGGGAAGGTGATGATTTCATGTTGGAAAAATATTTATAAAAATAAAAAAACCCAGCCAAAACTGGTATTACAAAAATTGCTCAGGCCAGCTGATCTCCAATAACTGATCTGAAGATTGTTACAATCCTACTGTATTCTCAGACTGAACAGAAATTGCATTAACCAAGTATTGTCAACTTTTACAACATTTAGGGCATTGTACAAGGATAGCAAGTAGCATCAAAATCCATTCTGAAAGTGCATGATTCTTTCCTTCTTGCTCTGGTTGGTGTATATTCTGTCCAGTTATGTTGTGTACCTTTTGACTTTACATCCCACACCTGAGCTTAAGCAAATCAACACAAAATAAAAATGTAAAAACTGATGTTTCTCTGAATCAAGTATGTGTGAATAAGTGGATGCAGACTCACTAGAAAGGCAAACTATGTGGTTTGAAAGAACAGTTACCATTCAAGTTTTGCCATTCAGGTGTGCCTATGCTCACTAGTCAGCATATGATCAATATAAAGAATGATTACTTTTAGCTTTGTGGCTTCATTTTGACTTGTAGATTCATGGTGCACCAGGGCCGACCTCAGACATGTGCCCCCGCACAAGGAGCAAATTCACCAGGGGCGCCAAAACTTGGATGAATATTTGAAACAATAATCCGGAAGCCACCCTCAGCTTTACTTTAGAAAGAGGAAATACTTCCCGTTTCGGCGTCATTTTGAAAGCTAGGGATTGACCCTTCTCCCTTCTGGGAGGGGGCATTTGGGAGTCCTTTGCACAAGGCGCCGAAATAGCTAGGGCCGGCCCTGTGGTGCACCATACTAGGGTTGATATTAAATCACCTACTAGGCATAAATCGACAGGGTAGGCCAATAAGTTCTACGTTTTCATTCCGCTAATTAAGTTCGGCTCCTGAAGCCTATGCAATTGTTTAGCAAGGCCAAACTATGATCAAACGCTCTTTGTTATGTGAAAATCGGTTCAGAAGTTTTTCCACAATGACGATTTCACGGCGAGAGATGAAAAACTGCAGCTGCACGAACCGGGGCTACCTAGTCGCTTCTGTAGGCGCTTACGTGGCGGCTAGCGTTGTTGAATCTCCGGCGTTTTTGTTTCCAGCCACATGGCATTTCTTCTTCAGTGTGCTACGTGACTTTTAACGTGCATGATTGTGTGGTCGACTATCCTTTCCGCATGAAAAGGTAGAGGTGCTTCGATGGGCAAGTTAAGTGCAGATGAAAGGTGGTTATGTAAGTCCTGCATCTGGAGAGGAGGAATGGGGCCAGAAAGATAGTGAACGAATATCCAAATCGCATGTGGAACGTGAGAACAGCGAGCAAGCTGCTGGAACGTTTTTCGAGAAAGTGGTACTGTAAATCTGGCAGTGGAAAAAACGCTGTTTGCAAGGTCTCCAGGAAATGTGCAGCACGTTCTGGAGCTGATCTCCAGCCAAGATGACGATCCTGGAAGCAGTCTCGGCGCTAGGGAAATACCCCGACAAACGCGAATTTCCCGCAGCTCTCTCCGTCGCATTGCCAAAAACCTGAAGTTCTTCAAAACCTCCATGCTAAGGACAGGCAGGCAGTTGTCACTAAGCGCCAAGGCAAAGAGAATCGAACGCTACTACTTGCTTGAACTACGCTTCCACACAAAAGCATCCATAGACCAGATCTGGTTCACGGACGAAAAGCAGTTTACAGTAGAACTCCAAACAACAGCCAGAACGATAGGGACTACGCAGATGTTCCCAGCAAGAACCTCGTTCCTCCGAACCGTCAGCTGAAATAGACAAAGGCACTTCAGCCCGTCCATAATGGCACAGTCGAGTCACTGGGAATATGGGCAGCAGGAGAAGAAATGAGTCATTTAGGGTCTCCCTGGCCTTTGTCGGCGGATTAACTCCTACCGTCAAAGACGCTTATGTCTATCTAATCATGACATTCTGACAATCCCACGAGTCTTCTCTTCAGCAGTACATGGAGTTCAACAAATATGTCGAAAGGAAGACAGACAGGCTCGTTATTCTTCCTGGTGAATCCTCTTCGGAGTCATCAGAGGATGCGTAAAAAATGGCATTACATTTTTTATTAACTATTCTTGCTGTCCTTGTGAAGAAAAACTGCTGTGGTAACCCTATTATTCTAAGCTGTAGATTAGGGAAGGGAACTGTCAGCTAGCTGAAATTTTATTACCTCTAATGGGGTGACCTGTTAAATTCGCCGACCAACTCGCCAAAATCCCAGTGACTCGACTATATCGGTAGGCGAGTCTGTACTACGAAAGACAAGCGTGATTTTCGTTGAGAAAGGAGCTAAGGTCGACTAAGAGTACCCCTGCAAAAATATCTCGACAAAGTGCAGTCTGACATTGAAGAGAAGATTGACGTGTACACCTTTCAGCAAGACGGTGCGCCATCCCACCGTTCGAAACACATCCTGAACTTTCTTTGTGAGCAGTATCCTAACTTCATCGAACCTCATGAATGGCCTCCAAAAAGCCCTATATTGACTCCAGCGTATTACTATGTGTGGCAGCGGTTCGCAAACTTTTTTTTACTGCGCCTCCCCTAGCGACCCTGGAACGTCGCGCCCCCCTTTCCCTCCGAGAAGAGTACCAAGACATTGAGCCTACCCACAGATGTTGTTTTCATAAATGATTGAAGAAAAAAAACTGAAAACGGATTGCAACGTGCAATGGTTCAGGGACCAGGTCACAGCTACGAATCGAATGATCATTCATCTAATTTAATGACAGCGACGCCCACACGCTTCTGGGCCCACTAATGATCAAATCTGGTAAGCAACAACGGCGCAAAACTTATTTTCAACATCCAAACGCCACTGAATTTTTGCACTGTTAAGATGAGGTATATGGGAGGAGAACTTTCAAAGACTTGGCAATAAATGTCTTCGGAAATTTAGCTCTGCCCGGGGAACCCAGCTCTTTTGCGTCTTTCAGTCTCTTCAAGTATTTATCTAGACAGAACGAGTGCACCCACGCCAAATTCATTTAGCGAAGTTACAACCCAGAGACGCATGATCTATTTGTCGTCTTCATTCGAATCGTAGGTCGTCACGGATGGAAATTAACACCCATTGAAAATTAACGAAATTTAAAAGTCTGCCATTGGAAATTGCTTTCACTTAGTCTTGTTCTATTGGAGAAAGTCAGAAAAACTTAAAGGGAACGTGAATGTTTTCCAGTAAAATAAAAAAAAATTCAATATAAGACAGCTTGTGAAATTGCATTTTGTAATAGAGTAAAAAGCAAAAACCAATACTCCCATAACCTGTCGCAGTCCCCCTAGGGGTTGCGCCACACAGTTTGAGAACTGCTGGTGTATGGGGATGGTGATTATTACAGGAGATGGTGTATTGCATAAAAATCCAGATTTTTCAGGAGCTTCGTACGCCAGTCATCGCTTACTGGGACGGACGACTTGAGTCAGTCAGAAGTCAATCGGGCAAAGGCGAAACAGGCTGATTGCTGTGTTTGAAGAAAGTGGAAGAAATATTGAACATAGCTTTCGCTAATGCAACGTAATATAGTAGCTTCGTATTACTTTGCTGTTTTCAAGTGTACCTTTCCATTTTGTTCATTTTTAAGTGTTCTTTCAATGTTTTAAATTATTAAAACATGCGGATGAATAGTAATAACCAGAGATCTCTTGATCACGTAGCAGCGGTTTTTCACCTCTTGCCATAAGATCATCACTGCTACAACTTCGGAACCTATTTTCACGAAACAAAGCGTGTTCGGTTTTAGTTTAGCCATGCTAAATACCGGACAAAATTCAGGGACATAATTTGATAAATTTTGACAGCTGAATGAACAAGTGGAGCTTTTCTTTGGTCCACCCTATATTAGAGAAGTCTTACTTGGTGGAACTGGGGTCCTAGTTCGACAGCCTTCTGAAGATTAATTGTCATCTTAAGGTGTAGGTGAGGACCAACTACTTTTGGTCTTGCTGCAGGACCTGCAAATCATGAAAACATCTCATGTAGATGTGACCGAAGGATTATGAACAATTAACTAAGCATATCACAGACCACTGGTCCTGAGCTTTCTAAACGGCCTGGCAAATTCTATATGACCTCTTCATAATGCCTCACCCCTCTTTCATTAAAAGGGAAATTGCATCCCTCTGCCATCTGAAAATGAAGCATGTTCTCTAATGCAGTAGCATAGTCAGGATTTCGCCAATGGGGGGCTAAGCAGAACGGTGAGGGGACTTACTTCTCCTCGGGAGGAGGAGGATGCATTTTTTTTTAGACCAGAGTTGAGGGCTTGAACCAAACTTGGGGGGCTGAAGTCCCCCAGCCCCCCCCCCCTTGCTACACCACTGCCCTAATGTCACAGCTACTTGTCTACTGCTTCATTCACTGAGAAACATCGGTGAGACACCTCTGATGCTCTTTTTTTCTCTAAATAATCCAAAACTAAAAAAAGGCACTCTTGCATTGCTACAGCTAATTGCATTGTAAGCTAATGAGGTCAGCATCTGATCTGCAAAACTTCTGAACTTCAGCCAAAGAAAGGGACTAGGTTTAATAAAGAAGCATTTAATAAAATACAGAAAGGATAATCATTGTTTTTCCTTTCATAAAATGGAATCAGGCAGATCAGAGAAATAGCAAGAGCATCATGACTTTGCAAACTGCAGTTCCTCCTGTCTGACTCAAGAAATAAGTCTACATATTGCCTCTATGGAAGTTTTGCAAGAGTTTTTTTTTTTTTTTTTTTTAAGCAAAAGTAGTACTTCTTCATCAGCCACTCTATGCTTAGAGAAACCACATTCCCTTCTGCATCACTAATATTAAGCTTGCCACCACTTCCTGAACGTTGTGATGTCCAAAATGGACATTAGGCTTTTGTGCAAGTTATTTGAGATGGGGGACTGTAAAAAAGTTACAAGTTTGCACTAATTTAGAATTGGTGGGTTGCATGAATGTACACTTTAAAATGGATCTGGCACCATGGCATTAGTGCAGGAAAATAAATTACTAAAGTTTCAAGCATGATGATATTATCTAATTTTGACAATAAAAAAGAATGGTCAATAAAAGTCAAATGACCTTCCAATACCAACACAAGACATGCAAATGAAAGGGGAGTAATAGAATACAATATTGGAAATACATAAATAAATAGACAGGGTGTGGCAAAAAAAGACCAATGACTTTTGACCCAAATATCTCCACTCACACTGGATCTATTTTCATGAAACATTTGCCATGCATACATGAGCATGTTTCCAACTGATTCTCAAAATTTCATCAGAATTTATTGAGCTGAAACAATACCATCAGCAATAATTGAAAAGTAGTTAGACACTGAAAATGGAAATGATCTCCTACTGATAGTGGGAAGGACAGCTGCCAGGCACTGTCCTTCCTTGTCATTGAGACATTATTGAACTCCACCGTTTCATTCATTCTTTGGGTTGGTGTCTCATGCAGATGGCTTTCATGAACTTATTCCCAGGGAATAGCTGATGAACCAATGAGTATCGATGCAAAGAGTTTTCACATAATACATTCAGAAATTTCCTTCACTTTTTGAAGGAATTGTCCATTTTGTCATAGAACATCACTCATAATTTCAATTTAAATTCATGGATTTGGCAGCCTTGTTGACTTTCAAATAAATGAAGACATGTTACATCCTCAGCAAATTTAGTGAATTATGACTTAAGAAATCCTTAGATACACTCAAAGTCATTGAGTTTTTTTTTTCCATACCCTGTAGATAGTCAATTTTGGGAGTACCAAGGAACCTGAAGGCTTGCTCTGGGTAGGGATGCTCCTTATGCAAACACCTAACCCCCAAAAAAGTTTTCTTTCTTGTAAATAGTAACTCAAGTAGTTATGTACTGACATTATATTCCATAGAAGACTGTAATAGTGTCTTATTCAAGTTCCTTTTGCACTATCAGGTCATTCCACTGTGACTGATGTTACATTTTCAGAAAACATTTGGTCATCAGATCCACTCTACTTCCTGAATATCCACATGAACAGGAATTAATATATTAAGCATTGACCTTTTGCTGCTAATTATTATTTTCTTGCAGCACTTCTGAGGCAAAAAAAAAAAAGGATTTAGCTTCTTCTTGTGATTTGTTTACATTTGAAGAACACAATATTGGTGAGTCTATTTCAGAAACAAATGTCTGCTTCATTTAAAGATATATCTAACCACCACTTTACTCCTATTTAAGGCAAAGATGAAGGGTGTATCTTGTGATGTCTTATTTCCAGGATTTATCTTCAGAAATTAATCATGGGAAAAAGTGGTCATGACTCATGTCACATGAAGGCAAACAATTCAACTACTTAACTCTTGAGATACCATGCTTGCTACTTCCAAGGATGATGAAAACATGAATGCTAGGATAATATTAGAGAGGAAATAACACCTAACCACAGCCTAAAGCATAGGCAGTACTAAAAAGTTTTCCATCAATACATTTTGCCTACAATACACACTTCAATCAGAAAAATGTTCTCTAAGTGCAGACATTAAGATGAGTACATATTCAGGGTAATGCTGGTAAGTGGGCAATTGCAGGACAAGTACATACTTGGGACACTGCTAAAGGGTTAATTTCACTTCATAAGGGTCACATTTTGACACATCCAATTAGAGGCTACCATCAATCACAACCATCTCTTTGTTTGTCAAAATATCAGAGAAGTTAATGAATTCATGTCTGCATGCCTATCTAAATACAATACAGTTTCTCAAAGTCCTAATTAGGATATAATTAAATACTCAATTTGCAATTTTAGACTTTTTAGATGGCACCATCAACTCTCTTGACACTGGTGAGAACCTCATTGTATTAAAAAAAAGTATTAGTAAAGCTCTTGATAACATTAACAACCAAGTCCTCCTCAAGTTGAAAAAATTTGGAGTCAGAGGTATTCCTCTGGCTTGGTTGTCCTATCTCTCCAATCACCCCCCACAACTGTCCAATATCTAAACCATTGTTGGCATACCCACCTGTCAGAGCCCTACTCGATAAACTCTGTAGTCCCTCAAGGCTCTGTCCTGCATCTCTCTCATTTGTTCCACACTTATTTGTTGCCCTGACTCACCCAATGATTCTTGGTGAATTCCCAGATTTAGGCCTCCAATGGGCAGACCATCTAAATCATGTCTGTAAATCTCTTTAAGTTAATACAGGGTGGCCCTTTAAAAGTGGACCTGCTCAGCACTTGTTAGCAGCAGCAAAGGATATTGGAAGTGAATGAGCATGCATTGTAGATGGTATGATACTAGGTCCACTTTTAAACAGGGCACCCTCTATTAGCCTATTGTACAAACTTTCTCCTCTTTGGTCTTGGCAAGATCTCTTAATAATATATCATCCTCTTTTCCAGTCACGACTTTTTGAAGGAATCCTAGTCTGGGGACCAAGCACAGCTGGTAATGTATTGTGCATTTTGGTCCTTCAAAAACAGGCAATATGCACCATTGCCCACCTAAAACCTCCACCTCCCTGCAAATTCTTTTTTCAACATTTTCAAAAAATCACTTTTCCATCCATAGCCCTTTATTGCATCTTAAAATATTATTCATCAATGCAAGTTGTCTGGCAAATTCTTCTTTCACATGAAAATAGACTCACCCAACACTTGGTGCAAGACATACACATAGCACACTCATCATCATTACTTAAATAAAAGAAACATGTGCTAACATGGGGCTTAGCATTTTATAATAAAGTCTCACAAGCTATTCACCCTCTCTCTAAACCTTCTTTCTCAGAATATATCAAATCTTGTGCCACTTCTTAACCTCTACTCCTACTCTGACTTCTCTGGAATAACTTGGAATGTGCCCTAGGAATAAGTGGTGTAAGTGATTAGAACAAGTGATAAACATGATCCCTAGGTCACAGTTCATTACGTATAAAGTGTAACACTAAGTTATCTCTCCCTTGTATTTGTTGTCATTGATTGTACTCTTTGTGCAGCCAAGTATGCTGTTCTTTCAATGGGCATGATGCGAAAAATAAACTCAAAACCCAATTCACCCAGTGGATCCCTAGGACCCCCTTTGCTTCAACCAATCCCATTCCCGTTTTTCACTCACAGGCCTGCAAGTGCAGTCATGAAGACACTCTTTGGCTACCTTGATAAAACGACATATGAATGCAACCTTGTGTGGACAGAAGATGAACAATTTCAGGAATCCTGAAAATGCTGCTATGACTGTTTTGAAGTTTAGTGGTTATATTTTTAATGCTCCTGGTCAATATGGAAACAGGGTAGGGAAAGTGCTGCATGGGACGTGTGACTTCGCTGGATGATGAAGCCAAGGTGAAGGGAGGGAACTTCAGAGTGTAGGAAGTGTCCATACGTGCAAGAAGGAGGAGGATGTGAGTAAGATGTAAAATGCTCAAGGAGTGCAGATATCCTGCCCTTGGGATTGTTGCTAGGGAGTTCTTACATCCACCATGCATGTCTGTTCCAAGTGAAGGAATATTCAAGTGACAAAAGACCATCCAGGCTCAGGTCAAATGGCCATGTTTCTCTATATAAAGGAACAATTGAAATAAATCCAGCTCCACTGATGAGAAAATCAAGATGACTTTGTTTTCTTCACATTTAATGCAGAAATATCAGCCACATCAGCTGCTAATATAAGAAAATATTGATACCAGAATCATTGGAAAAACCTAACATCAATTGATCTCTAGCATTATCTACCACAGGCTTCTGTCAACCATTGAGATGCTACTGGGTCATTCCAAATGAAATGAATGAAGGTTGCTGTTGGTGAATAATGTGGAAAGCTTGAGCTACTTCTAAAGTCATCAGAATCAAGAATTGAAATTTTTGCTCACACTCTTAATTTTTTTCCCATGTCTTGTACAAGACTGAGGAAAATGAATTCAAGATCACATGAAGGAAATACAATTCTTGTCAGAATCACTTCCTTATCTGTTTTGCTGAACTATACATCTTGCATATGGCAACAAGAGGAAGGACTTGCACTCCCTATTGATAAAAAATTCAAATGTGGAAAGTTTGTTTTCTTATTCCCTTTTAACTTAGGAGTAAGAACTTTACCAGCAATTAATTCTTCTTTGCAGTTTCAGGGTCTTCTTTATGGCATTTAAAGTGGGAATGGGAAAATGGGGCTGCATGGGACTCTTACCTCCATACTCTAAAAATTCTATAAGTTCTTAAATGTTGAAAAAGTGCAGGAGTCAACTGAAAATACATCATTCTCACTGGAAAAAAAGATGTAGGCTGTCAGAGTGGAAATAAATAGTTACCTTTGACAATGACCACCTGTGGCTCACACTACCCATGGGTCACTCTTGGTTTATTCCATGTAAGCCTGGATGAGGTTCAGAAGAGTTTGGAAAAGGAAAGCACTAATGCACAATGCTAAATGGCAAGACCAGCAGTCATGACATGTACTGCTTCAAATCATGTCATTCATTTCTGTTTTGATCAATTTAGAGAATATTTCTATTGGAATACCTTGTCCATACTTCATCTGTGTTCTTCAACATTAATCATTTGAGGTTAGAATATTTTGAATATGTTGACACTGTCCCTGAGTCTTTTCCATACCTTGACGCTATGCTAACATGAGATAACTTAGGTGTGGATGCCAAAAGGTTAATGAGATATAAGGGCAAGCTGGATAAGTCCATGACCCACATACTTCTCATTAAGATCAATTTCCATGAAGGATTTGGTGGTTAAAAGTTGATTTAAATTAACTTGTAACCTATAATTATAACTGTAATTTGAATTTATATACTGGTGATTCAGCTGAAAAAATTTATGGAGGTAATAGGCTGCACATATTCTACATTCAAATGGTGTATAACATAATCATAATCATGCCAAATTTACTCCTGTCAGTAGAATTCACTGAAGACAGTTGCCAGTCTTGCTCAATCTTAGAACTTGTCTCAACTCTGCACAATTCCTTTTAAAGGAATCCTTGAATTGCAAGTCAAGAAAAATGAATTGATATCACCTGGAAGTTATTTTAAATCAGGAGCAGTAATGAATCAAAGGAAGATAACAATCACAAGAGTGTAGGTTTAAACTTTCAATGTTCAAGCTGATATTTTACTTGTTTATGCTCACTTTTCCAACCACATTTTCTGAATCCCTGCTCAATTAAATGTCTTGTCAGTCCCCCCACATTACATTGGGCAGGCTGGGCTCCCCAGTTATTATTTTTCACATATGCTATTAATCAGGAATCAAGAATACTTCACTGTGGCTCTCCTGGCTGCTTTACTGTGTGCAAAAAGTTAATCTAACAGAATTTTTCGCATTACAGAGTCCATTGAAAGTAAGGAAAATCAAGCATGTGTCACATTTTGGTGCCTAGTAAGCCAAGCCTTCTTCAAATTCCATGGATTTGCCATGATTAGAGTTACCATATTTCGGGCAGCCAAAAGGAGGACGCTTTGAAGTCGAACGGAAATTTAAAGGCAAAAAGGCGGGCATGTCCAAAGTAAATATCCGGAGGCATAGTAATCCAAAGAGACGCCTTCCTCTTGGACGGAAAGCCAAGAAAGAGGACATGTCCAGGAAAAACCGGACGCATGGTAATCCTATGATGACTTTCCAGTTAATCTTAAAGACTTACTTTAAAGAACCTCACTGATACCGGTTGTCACGACTGAATTTCCTGAATGCTTTTAAAACTATGCATTAACCCCCCTAAAAGGTACGCTCGAGAAATTCTCGGGTTTGCCGGTTATGGGGCTAAAAGCGTGTATTATCCTTATTATCTCTTCGAGCGTATTTCTTAGGGCAAAGGTGGGACACTTCAGGTAGGTTGACCCTTTTTTTCTAATCCCGCTGGAGTGGTACGCACAATACTGAAGCAGTTTTTAACCAAGACGATAATACTTATGCGCATGCGATTCTGCCACCCAGCGTTCTTTGCGTGTACGTTGGGCGCATCCATACTAGTTTACGGTAAGTAAACTTATCCGTACACTGTGGTGGTAGGAGGGGGGGGGGGGGAAGAGGAGAGAAAGAGGATGAGGAAGCTTTGGGTGCAGCGCCTAGACACAAGTGTTCGGCATCCATTGCTCACTGCCGGGCAACTGGCCCATGCCCATCCCGATCGCGTTGATGCATCCGCATTGGCTGCTAAAGAATATTAGACCAATGGGAGCTCTTCTATGGCTTATAGGTGGAGTCAATTCTTCTCTGACGCATTCGTTCCGTTGTGCCGCCATGTTTTCGGCTGTCTCATGTTGAGGAAGGCAAGAAGACGGTGTAGAACACTTAGGGTGGATTTTTGAACAGAGCATTATCCGATAATGCAGCTTTATTTCAGAGAAAATGCATTATAAATCCGGTAAATAAAGCAGCATTATCGGATAGTTCTCTGTTTAGAAATCCACCCTTAGTTACTCTTAAGGTTAAGGTATGACTTGGCCAAACCTACCGACAATCGACTCCTAAAACTTTTATATCCAAGCTATTAGAAATGTCAAAGGAATTTCGAGTGGCAATTCAGTTTTAAATTATAAATATGTGATATCGTTAGCTCTCTGTGTATCAATAAAGCATCTGGCAATGTTAACATGTCAGTGTCGAGCATCAAGCATGCCCCTTCCTACATAGTGACCCCTTTAGCACATGTCATGGAATTATAGGCCTATAAATATTTTACCACGTTTTTTTTATGAAAAAGAAACTTCTGAAAGATATGTACACTTGTTCCCTTCTTCACTTTGAATGAAGACGTTTCCTAGACATTGTGATGCGTTTGGAACCTCTTCTTCCCCTGTCTAAACTTAACATCCTCTTGGCATCGGTGCTGGCTTCCACATATTGTCCAGCATCTCATTCTCAAAGTAGCTTTGCTCAACTTTCTGGGTTTAGACCATTTCATTAGCAGGAACTTCCTGATTTATTAAACTTGTGTGCTTATATTTGCATCTCTGCCTAAAACCTCATTAGTTGCTATAACTTATTCCACTGTGGGTAGCCTTTACCAAGTAGATTGGAAGCAACTTCATCAAATCATGAAGGAAAGGGATCTGCTCTAGGCTAAACTTCTAAATATGCTGCAGTCACTTGACATTCTGTTTCCCAGTTTCATTTCCCTCTAACCCTTCAAAAAGGTATGTCCTTGATGCTCCTGTACAACACCCCATATGTTAGAAATGCTCAGTGAAGACTAGCTGATCTTGCAAATAATCCAAAGAGTGATCTAGTTTGTCCTTCAGCTGGCATGCCTGCTAACCCTTGGACTTCTGACTAAGGGGTTGCTCCTCTAGGGTGTTTCAAAAGTCACTGCAGTAGAGATATCGTTAATCTTGTGCAGAAAGAGAAGTCATTCAAAAGAAGGATTTGTTAGTGACCATTTATAACAAAAACACCACAAAAGCACGTCAGAGGTAACGCAAACCAGGCTCATGTTAACTCGCTATTGTGAGTCCCTGACTCATATTTTCTTGGAGGGACTCATATTTGCTAAACTTCTAAGTCTGTGGGACTCATTGACAACCACCTGAACATGTTCCCACTGAGCTGAAGCTAGGCCCCAGGACTCAAGATTTAAAAAAGCTAGTGTGAACCCTGTACAAGACTTCAATGAGAAGGACCATTTTTTATGGGTTATCTGAAAAGAAAAGCCACTCAGCATTATGCATTACCAGTATAGCTATTTTATTTCAGTGCACAGTTACTTTTTAAACACCCTGTATATAGTAAATAAAAAATCCCAACCTGGAAACAAACTTTGACATTCCACAGTCTTCTTAACCTAAACTCAGTCATGGTATTCTCTCTTAAGCATCCCCTTTGTACTGCTGGTGGAATTCACTGAGATGTATTTGCCCTAGATGAAGACAAACCAATTGCATCTTCACAATTACCTTGTGCATCGCCTTGTCCATTATTCTAGCAATGGAGTTCATTTTGATTTTAGCAATTACAATGTCAAACCCAGTCCCCCTTGCTTAACTCCTCATGACTCCCCTTCTCCAAATATATCTGTCACTTCAGGAGAGCTTCATAGCTCGCAGTTTCTTATCTGTCTCATTTCTTCCTTGAAGAATTCTCTGTGCTTTCATCCAAATTACAGTCTACAGTGTTTCCCATTGACTTTCATACCCGCTGCATAACATTATGCACAAGCAGCATATTGCTTCATACTCCTTTCAAAATGACCTGCACATGTTGCATGTGATCAATCTCAATCTCATCTGAGATTGGGAAGGTGATACGTGATGCCTACATTTATTAACTTAACCTTTACATGCTGAGCATTTCCAAATTCAAACAGAACATATCAGCTGAAAAATTCAAATTTTGAAATATTCCAATATAAATATAGCAAAATTCAACATTTTCATTATAAATGCTGTTTTAAAATTGAGCAAAATGTGCATTTTTCACTTTAATGCTCTGTTCGAATTTGGAAACATTCAGCTTGTAAAGGTTAAGCATGTTTGTGCTGCATCAGAAGTGGTATTCATGGTTCAACTCACTTGTGGGATGACACTTATGCCATTCAGCTGTTGACAATTGCTGCGCAAAGCCTCCCTATGGGGATTGCCAGTGACAAGTGCATCCTTCCAAAGGGATAAAAATTTGCAGATGTGATTGCAAGGAAAAAGGCCATCATGGGCTCATCTACTTGTGAGTAGGTTTTGCTAGATGTTCATTCTGTTGCTTGCTTGCTGTTGTATCAGGCAGCATGTTGAGCATGGGAGTCCTGCTGCCACTTATGATCCCCATCATCTGGGAGAACACCACTCACTTCTGAAGTGACAGCTGCAGGTTGCAGTATAGACATGTACACCACCCAAAACCAATCCATTCACAAGTATGAACTCTAACATCACCCCAAACAGTGTGCATGAATGCTGTGCACAAGACAAAGGAATACCTGAGATGGTGTTATAGTTCTATAGAATGACCTGGTAGTGATACATGACTGTCTTGCAGATTAATGCCAATGGGTTGATATCTATAACATAAAAGGAACCTGTATACTGAGTTTCAGCTCTCCATGTCTGAACAGCTTATTGTGTGCCAAGTTTCGCCTTTCCATATAAGCTTGATTGGCCAAAAAGGAAAAAAATTATTTTAAAATGTCATCCAGTGAAAAATATGCCCCCAGGGAATTTTTCACAAAAATAAGAAATTACCTGAAGTCAGGATCTCAACAGTTACTGCTACACTAGGTTTTTCTCTATTTTGCTTAAACAAAGAATCATGCAGTGTCCTGAAAAGGGGCCCTTAGGGCATTTACCTTCCAATTTGGACCTTTTTTTGGGAGATCTGCAGTGTAACAGCTATTTGTGAACCAACTTTTGCTTTTCTGTTTTTGGGTGTTTTGCGAAAGCAAAAGTATTTTTTGAAAAAATTCCCCCCCTGAAAAAAAGAATAATATATATATATATATATACAGGGTTGGCCAAAAATGTAAGCCACTTCAAATTTTGCTATAAAATCCATATTTTCAAATGGATTTACTTGAAATTTTAAATGAATGCTTTGTAATATGTTCTTGAAGAGCCGCTGTAGTTCCATGCACTTTTGACCACCCACTCATGAGTTATTGCAGATTTTGTCAATATGGTCAAAGTTCCAAGTGAATAGGCATGCAACTGCTGCTGTGAGGCATGAATCCATGTATGATTTCTGTTTTAATAAAATATGTTTCTCAGGACAGATCATGGTGAAAACTTAACAGGTTGTTGTTAAATGTAAGTTTTTTACCATCTGAAGATATACATGTGCATGAATTTCCAGGCATTCCTATGCAAATGTGGGCTATTTCACAAATTTCGTTTGCTTCAGTGAATCAGCTTGGTACAGAAATAGTTACACTGCAGACCCCCAAAAAATCCAAATATATATCTAACATATATAGACGATAGTGAATGACTGACACTAATTTAACCATGTTCTAGAAATGGCGAGTGGCAGGAACTTGGTACACAAATAGCAATTAGATTG
This sequence comes from Darwinula stevensoni, assembly GCA_905338385.1. Classification (NCBI taxonomy): domain Eukaryota; kingdom Metazoa; phylum Arthropoda; class Ostracoda; order Podocopida; family Darwinulidae; genus Darwinula; species Darwinula stevensoni. Next base: position 78,112 of record CAJPEV010000601.1, on the reverse strand, counting down.
CTAACGCCAGAAAAATTCCAACAAGGTACATGCCCTTGTGGCACATTTTGAGAGGGACAGATTTCGTAGGTCTGGACCTAACTCACAGGACACCTAGGCTAATACCACTCTTATTCACTTTCTTCCTTCAAGGAATCAGGAAGGAAACCAAAAAGCTGTTGGATTGTGTATTGCAGATAAAGTTTGACTTTGAAGGTACATGTACTGAAGGGACTGATTTAGCAGGCCTATGTCTAACCCTCAGACAAACTCTCAGGCCTACAGCAATTTTGACCCATTTGCATCCAGGAACTTTTTGGCATATTTGACCAAGAATCCTGATGCCTTAACCTGAGGTGCGAGGCTTTTTGGCCTATGCCTTTCTAGGTCATAGGCTCGGTAGAAGGACACAAGTAGTTGCATACCGATTTGCTGATGGATGCATATGGGTCACATGTTTTCTAGCAGGGAAACGCATAGGAAGATTTTCCCTAGACATTGCGATTTAGTGTGCCTGTGCCTATTCCACTTACAGACGCTTAGGTTAATGCCATTTCTATGCAAACCCTTCCTTCAACAAAATGAGAACACGAAGAGCTATGAGCTGCATTTACAGGATGACATATTTTCTAATGGACAACTGTATGTAGCCTTGGGAAAAGTTTGAAAAAGGCACTTTATTAAAGTGCTTCTGCCTAATATATAGTCTTTCTTAAGCTTTACCCCAAATCTGCAAGCTATTGCCAATAATTTGGCCTTTGGATTTGATCTCTGTTCTGCATTTGAGTTAAGAAGCTGGGCATTTTCTGCTGCCTTTGGGTATTTTCAGTTAGAATTGGCACCAGAAGTAAATTCTTTTACTTTATGTATGCATAGATTTTAATTTATATACCATATACCAGAACATTGGTTGAATTACTGTCAATTTCCTACAATCCATACTATATATATTAGATGCATATTTGCGCAGGGGGGCCAGACAGTTGTAGACAATTTGTTGTTTACTTCTCACCTGTCTCATTGGATTTTCACTGGTGAAGCTATTATCTTTTATTCATCAAAATGCAAAATGTACTTGTTGAGTGGACATGTCTGCTTCACAGACCTTCATGTACCAATTGCTGTCTCAGATGCCAGGTCCTTGGGGTCTGGTTACAATGTGCCTCTGGCTTGAAATTAGGACCTCACTCCCTATATGGGTCTGGATGTGACAGTCTCACCATTAAGGCATCAGGCCTGTTTCACATGCTTGATCACATAATTGTTTTCCTTTGATTCCATTGAAATAAAATTCAGACCATCTTCCATCTGTAATAGCTATGGCTTTCATTAATTGTTTTGCAATTAATATCTCTTTGTTGATCATAGTGATGAACTGAAAGGGCATATTGAACTAAGGAACCAGCTCTTTAATAATATCTATTTTTGGTGCAGTATTGGGCTTTGACATATACTCAAACTGTTGCATAATGTTCTAATATATCATTTCAACTAAAAATGCTAAATAAAACAGGTACTTTCTATTGCACCAATTACATTACATGGACATATGCAGACATGCAACATGAAAATTAGTCTCAAAAGTTCTTTGGCAGTTCTTCCATTATGGTAACCATATTATATCAGGTTTTGCAGATGTCTGCCACCGCCATTTCCACTCAAGAAGTTCAGGGAACCATTCTTAGAAATGAGATATTTACTTTAGTTTTTGCCTTTAACCAAGAGAGTGATTTATTCCTTTGCAGGAAAACCTAACTATTTCTCTCTCATGTTGAACATGAAGATGAGGAACTGATCTCACTGATTTTGATACCTCCTGTGATCATGTGACCATCTGTGAAGAATTATTTATCTGAAACGTTGAAATCCTCCAGTGCTGGGAGTGGACTCAATCTATAAAGGCCCTGGTCTGGTCTCCCCTGGTCAGTGACAACTTGAAATTCTCAGCATGTCAGAACAAGAAGTGGTGGATGAGTACATGTCCTCACTGCGGGATCTGAATCTCAACAGCAAGCCCTTGATCAATATGCTTACCATGCTTGCAGAAGATGGAATTCAGCATGCACCTGCCATAGTTCAAGCTGTCGAGAGGCATCTGCAACAGGTTGAGTTGCAATCTATGTACTCAAGAAGAAAAAATTGAAGAGTTTGTTTTCTTCCTTGCAAATCCTTGTAGAGTTTTATTTAATGGCACAGATTTTTAAAAGTTCAGCCTCCAGTTGGGGTCAGATTGTTATTGCTAAAAAGCATTTCAGCATTGACTTAGATAAAATGTTTTTTTTTTCCTCTGATATTTGCAATCATGTTTGGTCATAGGTTGCATCAGCTGAAGATTTTTGTGGCACCTTTCACTTGATGGTTTTTTTGGCTTAAAAACATAGTTTATGTTTTTAAAGATATTTTCCACTGGGTGACCATTAATTGAGTAGGCTCTTTTATGGTTTATAATTCAGTCCTCAAGCAACTACTGTCTCTTCACATTTTTTTCCTTTCTCTTTTTTCCAGGTGACACATCTTGTATAACCCCTGTTGCTCAATAATATTTTCCTTCTTGGTTTTCACAGTTCTTTTTGCATAAAAGGGTTAGTAATATCACTCAAAGTGCAAATCAACATGTAGTTTTGATATTTCTTATGCTATCAACTGTAATTAAGTAATTGATTGCCATGGTAACCATTGTGTTGTCAAAATCTGAATGGTGCCATTGCTTCAAAAAGAGTGGCTCATTCATGGGTGAAATTAACATAAAGTAATTAAAAGGTTTTAGTTACAGTCCACAGTTGTGTGCCAGGTGAGTGAAGGGTTAAGCATCGCAATCAACAAGTTCAGTGTACAAATTGAAGCAGCCATTATAGGTGGCATACATTGAAACTCGTTGAAGCCTGAATCCTCTGGGTCTAACTTGGAGTGCAAGGCTTGGCCAAGAAAATGACTGAAAGAAATGACCTTTGACCTCTAATATCTCAAAGAGGAAAGGTCACATAGAAAAATGAACTTGACTGGAAAACCCCAGGGATTTAGTAACTCCCACACACCATGAAGGTGGTTATTTTGATGAAAAATAACCCTGGTGACCCAAGGTGGCCCAGCAACCCATTGGAGGTAGGGCCACCAAACTCCATCGTCCTGATGCCCCACCCCTAGGAAGCCTATGTTTAAAGTTTCAGAGTCAGATCAAAAAGTCTAGGAGGAGAAGCAGCCTTGGACACACAGACACTAGTGCTCATTATTAAGGTAGATTCCATATGGAGGCCAACTCCAGAAAAGGATAATTCAATAAAGTGTTACATAGAGGAGACTCGCAGTGTCATGAAAGGATGTCCTAATGATAGGTCAGCACTAGGAAAAGGCAAGAACAGAGTGAAACAGGAAAGAGGGCTAGAGGAGTAGTGATGCTTTGAGATCAGAGTTCCTTCTCCCTTCTGAAGAAAATATTTGGATCCCAAAATGTCACTGTACCTCCAGTCCTCTTTTTTGCTATCTTTCTTTCTCCTGTTTAATGCTGCCCTTGCTTTTGCCTTGTGCCAACTATCAGAAACCTGTTCTGACACTGGTTATTCTCAATACAACTACTTTTTTTGGTTCTGCCCTGCCATTGAATTTACCAATTAATGGGAAACCCATCACATTGGGCCAAACTTGAGGGTATAGGCTTCTGGTACCATACAATTTCTTTGCAATAGCAGGAATCAATTATACCCTATATTGATCTTAATGTTTTCTCAGTGTCATACCCAGTCAGTCATTCACTCCATACGGGATTTAATGGCAGCCTAGTTTGTAGTTCCCATCCTGTTATGGTACCCTCAGACATGGAAAAATTCAGACTGAGCAACCATGCATTATGGCTCTTTTCTTTCCTCCTTGTCATTCTTTCTTCAAAATGCCCTTAATGATCAGAATCTGCTTTGTTTTACTTCTGGCTGAACACCCTCCAGCTATTGAAAACTGTCCACCATACCTAGGAAGGGCAGAGGTGCTGCATCATTTACATTATGCATATGTATTTATATTACATATGCAATGTATATAATGAGCACAGGGACAATATGGCTACTTGGAAGTTGTCAAATCAATTTCCCCATTCATTGATGAATAGTCATGATGGACCAAGGATATTTCAGGGTGTACTGATCCACAGGAGAATGGCAATAAATACATCTTTTCCCCACCCCTTGCTCATCAGCCAAATGATGCCATTGATTTATTTTTAATAGCACTGCCACAATGGTCATTAAGAGGGGAAAACCTGACTCCAGGATATAGTAGAAGCACTGTAGCAATGTTTTGGTTTTCCTTGGTTCCCTCCCATGCCATGGGGAGTTGACAGCTGATATTTGACAGAAGAGCTCTGTCTTATCAACCATGTGTCTTTCCTTTTAAACCAGATAGAATCTTGAGCAGAAGTACCAGTCATATGCAATTAGGTCACCAAGCTTGTATAGGCACAATGCATTACCATTAGATGTTTCAGCTACACTAGGAGCATTTCTCATGGGTGTGTGGCAGCTTAGTTTTCATCTTGTTTCCAACCTCCCAGTGTCATAATTATCTGCAAAAGAATTGTAGATGGAAATATATCAGGGTTCCATGTTGGGTATGGGAGTGATCACTTGTGACAAGGGTGGTACACCCAGTTTCCAGATATCTGATGGATCCAACTATGAATGGAGATTTAAAAAAATATAGCATGAAATGTTTAAAAATTTAAATTCTAGACAACTTAGTCAGGGGTTTTATACTTCTGTTTGCATGTAAGCTTTTGTCTTTGGGGAAAAAATGAATTTGATTGTAGAGCATGGATCCCAGTTTCTATTTGCCTGGTGCAACTGTCAAAATAAGCAGCCTAAAAGAGGACCAAGTGACAAGAAAAAGGGGTGCTGGTCTCTGTCCTGTCCTCACCATTCCATTAGTAATGATACTATATCATGGAATGGTATATTAATTCCTGATGTCCCTGCTAGTGAACCACTTTACCTTGTAATATTGAATGTCATGAGTGAAAAAATAGGAGGTCAAATTTGCCCCAATCTATTGCTATTTGAATTCTGTCACTTCATGGAGACAAGGACCAGACATTCAGGGGTTGTGCCAGGTTTCTTGCCATAGGAGTCTCAGGGACCCTCAGGTCTGATATGGAAGGGTCTCCTGATAATTAGGGGGTTTACTTTCTGTGTGAAGCATGAGGGAATCTTGAAGGGTTCCCAAAAGTGAAAGTCCAGCAATCCATGTTTATTTGCCAACTTAACATAATCAAGCGGTATGATATTCAATCCAGCAGTCTTAGGCCTTCTGCCTATGTGCTCAGGGGGGTCCCGGTATGCATAAGCAGGAGGCCAGTGCAAGTAACTTAGCATAACCCCTGATGTTAATGTCATCATTGAATAATAAATATAAGGCAACAGTACCAGCGAACAGGATTGGCTGATTTTTAAGTTAGACACTGAAATATAAATGGCATAATCTTTTGGAAGAAACAGTTGAATCATTCATTTTTGAGTCAACTCAATTTGTAGTCACCCTAAATATGGCTTCCAAAACTTTATATTTCTCTTATTGTCTTTCCTTGGTTTTTCTCACTATAATCCAGAAAATGAAATCCTTCCTTCTCCACCTATGATTGGCTCATTTGGGATTTGAATTATAATCAAGTGAGTTCTTCACTTTCCAAAGATATATCTGAGTCATTTAATAAATTTATCAGTTGTGGTCCTTCCCTTGGGTGTTCATGATCTCTTAATACATTGTACCTGTTTGATGTATGATATTTTTGAATAAAGTATTCTGGAAGTCTTGTTTGAATGAATCTTATGGCCAAATGTAGGTCAAGTGTAGTGCAAGCCTGGAAGAATGAAGATTACAACACAGACCATTACAAGTCTGCACTATTTTGAATGCTCAACTAATTCATGACAGCACGACAACACTTTATGAAAACTGCTTACATCTACAAGTTGATTGTGAGGTTGTACTAGATAAAATGACTTCTTATGAAACTCAAAATGAACTGCCGTAGTAGGAATTGATGTAACTACTGTTATCTATTGCTAAATTCTTTCATCACAGATGGCTGTCAGCTTTACTATAGCTTTTGAACATGCTTGTGATTGAATCCATGTTTAACATGTTGAGAGCCACGTGACACACTGGCGTGTCAAAAACAATTCCCAAATGGCAGCCTTGGTGGTTATTGTGAAGTTTCATCAATTTGCTAAAGGTATTGAGATAAGTTTAGACCTAGGACATCCTCCAATACTTACTTAACAGCAGAGGAATATCATTTGAAGTTTATAGGGATGATGATATTAGGGCTTTTCATTTTTCACATGTGAATGAGTGAATGGACATGTGTATCACATATTCACACAGATAGTTTCTATTGCTTGAGTATGAACTCAAACCACTGTAAGGTTGTGTTGTGTACTGCTTAGAAGTGATGAGGATTGATGCTGATGGACACCAGAAAGCTTGGAAGGAGTGGTGACGGGAGATAAGGAAGGTGGAGTCAGATATAGTAGATGTTGATTGTAAGATCAAGTAGACTGAGACATATAGACAACCTGAAGAGGAATAAGCTTCAAATGGATGCATGACAGTTTTTGGCTTGAATTTCAATACCTTTGAAATGTTACACAATTTTTTACCCTCCTAGTAGCATAGCCATAATTTTCTCCATTTCAGAGAGAGATTTCATTTCTTGTGAGCGCTAATTCCTGTTGTTTCTGAAGTGAGGATGGGGGTGGTATGCAGTAATGAACTGTAGAGATCGACCGATATTGGATTTTACAGATTTTACCTATTCCAATATTGGCTGACATATGAAGCCAATAGTCAGTATGATATTTGCCAATATTTCAGCATAAGCAAAACCATATTGAAGATTCAACTGGACAGTTTGATTTTATTTCAAATTCTTCTTGATGAACTCACAATGAAGTTAGGCTGCAATGCATAGGCCAAACCTAAGCCTTAGAGTGAATGTCTGCTTCTTTGTGCCAGACAGGAACATAAGCAGAGCAAAAGATCTGTGAATACTTGCCTCTTGGATGATGCCATATTTGCTATGTCACACGTCTCGAGGGATTCCATATGAACACAAAAAATATAGTCCTAGTCATGTTTTCTTTCACTGTATAGATCTAACTGAACTCTACTTCTGATATAGGCAAAAATTGAGAGGGCTTGAAAGAGCTGATGTGAATACTCGCCAATATGCCCATATTGGCTTATATATATCAGCAACCGATATATTGGTCGATCTCTAATGCTTTAAGTCTTTAACTGCTTCCCTGTTGTGGACACATGTGATTTAAACTATTTACTGGCCTGTCCAAGTAATAGACATTGGTCTCTCAACTGCTGTATTTACCAATTGGGCTATCCCTGCTGGATTGTATTCTTGAAAAAATATTTTATGCCAGTAAGTTGATAAGCACTGCGATGCAGTTACCTGATTTGAAGGTGATTTAACATCTTGGTGTTATATTTTTTTCAGGGAAAATGTGCCATTTTTAAGTCTTCAATACTTGAACCTGTGTTGCTAGATGGCCATACAGGGGTAATACACAAACCTTGCTGCACAGTTCAAACCAAACCAGTTGTCTCAATCATATTTATAACATTTAAAAAAATTTAAAATGAAGTAAGGGACTGGGCTATGCCATCAAATGATGGCAAGGGGTTAATTTGAAAAATAATGTAATTCTACTAGAGCATTTATTGACTGTCAGAAACCACAATTGATGGGTGTTGTGTGTAGGTGCTGCAATAATACCATAATGATAGAGAGCAACATGTAAAATCTATCCTATAAGCCTCTGGAGAAGTAAGTTTCAGCCCACCACTGCACAGTGGTACAAAAGTAGGAAATTCTTGGACAAAATTCATATTTTGAAAATGGAGGAAGAAAAAATATTTTGTCGTTAAAGGTTACTGATTAAAGTCCTTGTCCTGCATCGCTATTTCTCCAGGCCTTCTTCTGGTCCTTTATTAGCCTGTATGTGGTACAAAGGTCAATGATTAGAACTTTTCTTAAAATGTAGAAACTTGATGCCAAATTGTGACAAAGGTTTGTCATATTATACAACTGTTCTTGTCGTTTTTTCATCAAGTGCGATCTGAAGTTGTATCTAAGGGTGAGTCTTGCTTATTGTATGTACAGTTTTACTCCTCATGTATATGCATAACTTGTGTTATTTATTAGTTCCTGTGCAGTCGATCAAGGAACAACTTCTAATGACAAGGTAAATTTCTTGAGTGAATTTGAAATACTTCTCAAGATTTCTCAGAGAATTCATTATAGGCCAATTAATGAAGAACAAAATCATCCCCTAATCTCCTGTGCCCAGCTGCACCTAAAGTGAGGAAAATTTTTTGAAGACCAATTCCAGGCAATTGACATCGCTGTCTGAAAACCTCTTGGTCTTTCTGCCAGACTTAGCCCAAAGAACCAAGGCAAGACTTCTGATAAGCTCGGCATTTTCAACAATTCACACTGCCCTGACTTGTGAAAATCTTGGCTTATTTTATAATGGGCTTGAATGAACTTGTCCAACACAGGAATGACACTTGAGTCAACAAGGTCAGCTTGGTTCATCTGCCTCATGATGTTGTAGATATCCCTTTGGGTCAAAGGCATTGGTTTTTTTCCTGAAGAAATTGCAAGATCAATAATATGGAAGAAAGAAAAAATTTCCCCTCATTTTATGTGCAGCTGAGTGCAGGAGATAAGGGCTGATTTTGTTCTTCATTAATTGGCCTATAATGAATTCTCTGAGAAATCTTGAGAAGTATTTCAAATTCACTCAAGAAATTTACCTTGTCATTAGAAGTTGTTCCTCGATCAACTGCACAGGAACTAATAAATAACACAAGTTATGCATATACATGAGGAGTAAAACTGTACATACAATAAGCAAGACTTGCCCTTAGATACAACTTCAGATTGCACTTGATGAAAAAACGACAAGAACAGTTGTATAATATGACAAACCTTTGTCACAATTTGGCATCAAGTTTCTTAATTTTAAGAAAAGTTCCAATCATTGACCTTTGTACCACGTAAAGGCTAATAAAGGACCAGAAGAAGGCCTGGAGAAATAGTGATGCAGGACAAGGACTTTAATCCATAACCTTTAACAACAAAATATTTTTTCTTCCTCCATTTTCAAACTATGAATTTTGTCCAAGAATTTCTGACCTCTGTACCACTGTGCACTGGTTAATTTCTGGAGAGCTTCAACCTAACCTGTGGTCTTGACACATTAACACGTTGGCGACAATGCGTCCTGATGCCAGGATGCAGATTTTTTTTCAATGAATACCCTCTGGAACTGTTGAGAACGTTCCAGAAGATTATGATTTCGTAATTACTGATAAAAATTCCAAAAAATTCAACATTTTAAAAAAACTCGGCAAAAAAAAATGTTTTCTGGGACCACGTGTCCTGATGGCAGGACGCATTTTTTGACAAAAAAAATGCACGTGGTCCCACGCGGCGGACAGGCAAAAATAGGCTGGTCGTCAATGATAAGCAAAAATAGGCTGGTGTTAAGCCCCGGAACCATAATTTTACATTTTCATGTAGTCTAATTTTCACATGCCCAGGACTCAATGTGTTAGCATTCGTGCTCTTGTGTGATGTATTGGAGAGAATGAGAAGAGGAAAAGGGGATCAATTAATTTCCCAGAGTTTTAGATGTATGCATATCTCTACTCATACAGGCAACAGAGATTTTCATTTTATTTAATATTATCTTCCTTTGTATGATGGTTTATCCTTCAATAGAGGGTGACAATTGGATAGATTGGATGGATGATGGTTTCTGAATGAAGACCAGTTGTTTCATGGAAGGATTTTTAAAAGGGGGAATTCTTGGCCACAGGTGGATCCAGAAGTGAAGCTACCAGTTCTATATCTCATCGACTCAATTGTGAAGAATGTTGGTAAAGAGTATACGCCTCTCTTCACTCAGAACATCGTGTCTACATTTTGCAGTGTCTTCGAAAAGGTATCTTATTTTCTTTGACATTATCAACTTTTTCCTGAGGTGAATGGTGAAGGATTCAAGATGCTCTGCTGTTCATTATTAGTTTTAATGCTTTCCCAGAATCTATTGTTTATTGATCCTTTCATAGCTAGGGGGGAAGGGTCATGTTGACCCACAACTCATTTATGTTGTTTATGTGGACAAAAGGATTGAGATGAATTCTGAAAAGTTTCTACAGTGCTTATCGAATGAATTCATCCCCCCTGCAGTGGGCAGTGGTGCTGCTGGCTGTGAGAAGAGAGTGACATCTGTTTTTCATCCCATAAACAGCTAAACTAATCACATTTGCGATCCCAGCAAGGTACCCAACTACCATAGACCAGAATGATACCTTGAAGGAGCTTCGCAAACTTGACATAATACAGCTGATCAGAACAAGTAGGAACCAACATTCCTTTAAAAAGTTCGAGTGAAGTGAACCTTGAGGAATGTCAGAGCACCTAAGTAAAAATGATATAGTCACCTTGGTGTCGACGCAATCACGGAATCAGTCATATATATCATTCTGAAGCATTTTTATTTTTACCTTATAATTTTATCATACATGGAAAGACACACCTTGAAAAAATTCACATTTCTCAATATTCTGAAAAATCCGAAGATGAGTTAAACGAAATTTTAATTAACTTTCTGAATCCTTCTCCATAGTCTTGGTTTTCATGGAAGCTTTCCTTTCCTTTTCCCTTCTAGGAAAACCTCATATGGCAGGCGATCTACGTTCAATGTACTTTTAACAAATAAGAAGAAATGGACTAGAATCCAGTTGATGCCTAAGTTAATGAATAAAATTGATCAAATGTAGAAATACAAGAAATTTGAGTATAGAATGTAATTTTTCCCTCCTCTGAGTCTAAATAATGATTATGAAATCTTTCATTAGTCAATGGGTATCGTTGATGTGATTAAAATGAATGAGAGAAAGAAGTTAGGGGCATGTCATTATCTCCCCAAAAGAGTCTTTCATAAATTAATACAAATTATTTTGTTGGAAGACTAAGCGAGATTTAAATGGAAAACTCAGAATGGATGAATACACTTTCCCCAACCGTTTTGAATGCAGGACAGCGACGTGGGCGACATCTACCTTGATTAGTTGTTATTAGCGGTTACAGCATCCGCAGATGCGTCATAGAAAAGCATGGCGAGTCATAGGAGCCCTTAGTAAGAGGGGGGTGAATTTATTCGATAAGCACTGTAATTGTCATTTGGTACCTTTTTGAACATATCCTGGAAGGATATTGACATTTTGAAAATTTTATAGATTTTATACTGGAGATGCTTTGAAAATCTGATGGAAAATAAAGAATCAGTGAGGTTACTTGTCACAGGTTTGCCACATGCCATCACTTGCTGTTTAACCCTTATCTGGGCAAGGGGCCCATTGAACCCCAAGGCCTCAATTTTTCTAAGCAGCTTTCAAACCATTGCATATATTTACTGCTCTTTTCATTATTTGTCCTTTAAGTCAAGGAGCCCCTGATGCAAGAAAATCACCTACCTGGAACGTTATTAAAGGATTTAAAAAATAATTTTGATTGGAGTAACGTAACTGGGCAAGTTGTGCAGCTAGCAAGTGTCTGCATGCCATCCAGAACGGCAAAGGATGTTTGCTTCACTGGCTTAGACGAACGCATCAGCTGGCATGTCCGTTGGATTTTCTTAGCCTTTAAGTAAGTCACATGATACGTTCGGTCAATATCGTTCAAAATTTGCAAAAGCCTTCTTTCGTCGATCCACATGCATTTTGTGAAATATTGGGCCAAACTGATGAAATTTACTAACATTCCGCTAAATAAAGAATTTGCACGTTTTTTTGAGCTTGTACGGCACACTTTTTTACATGTCAAGTTTGAAATGCCATAGAACAAGATACAATGAGTCAATTTTCTTGAAATTTGGCACATACCTTCTTTCCTCTACCTACATGCAGTGTTTATAAAATTAAGTTGATTGATAAAATTTACTGTCATTAATAGTGAAAATGATTTGGCACAGTTTTTTCTTAAACACCGTGTAGAACCGTATCATATATGGAATTTTCATGTGCGTTAATTATTCCTTCATTTTCTAGGTTGACCATTTAACAGTGCTTTTAAAAAGTAAAAAAAGTGACAGATGCTCATGAGCTTGGTTGACTTTTAGTGTCATCCTTGTGTATGCCATTAATTTACATTGACTTCAGACATGATCATGCCAAGATTACTCCCACACATGAATTGGAATGACTCATTATCCTTTGAAAAGTCAGATTTTATTAATTCAAATCTGTCTTTCTGAACCATGTCACTATGGATATAGTTCAGGCTAATGTGCTGGAAGTCCAGGTTTGAATCCAACCAGTAGTAGGTATTATTCTCCTGGGCTGACAATTCGCCCAGCTGCTTTTGGGTACTTCACGCTTTCCCTGGTTTGAAGCATATCTGCTCCATTATGTGAGATTTAGGGGTTCAGTGTACCACCAATAGCACCTGCCACATTGGCCCTGGTGGCCTAATGTGCAGTAATGGAGGGCTTTAAGCTAGAGCGGCGTTGGAGTTGCCATCACCTTCTGTAGAAACAGGATACATTATAATAGGAAGCATAGGAAGGTGTGGCAATGTTGTCTGGGATGTCTGATAGGGATTCTTTTTCCCCTGCTATACAGTCACTTGTGGCATTTTTCTTCGTCTTTATATATCTGTCCCAGTCCACTTCTTTTTTGTTGTTTAATGTCTTTCTTTTACCATTGAAAGCCCCCCCCCCCCAAATGTAATCTTAGATGGTACAAATATTAGCTCTCTATCCTGTTTCCACATGGTGATAAATAAGGTAAATGCCACCAAAATGACCAATTTTCCAGTTATGAACTCAATCTCTTTGTATTTTGGGTAATTGATGCTTGAATACATTCCAATACAAATTTATGTAGGTGGCCATGATTTCCATGAGAAAGCATGAGGTTGTTAAACACTGACATTTTCATATAATTTCTCATTTTTGCATTGTATTTTTTAAAAAACTAACTTTCAATTGTGGAGTTCTAGAAAAAGGGCATATGTGCAAAATATGCAATTTGAGATAAGCAATAAGAACTTCTCATAACAAATCTGAAGCTGGTCAAAACTTAATTATCAATAAAATGGTAGACCTTTTTACAATGGAATTTGGGGGTTTAATGCATTTCTTTTTCTCACATTGCTGTGATGCAGGTAGAAAGTATTTATGCACATGCCCTTTTTCCATATGCGCACTGCTGAAACTTTTTCCAACAAGCCTTTCACCACTTCTTTCTAGTTAAAAATAATAATTAATCAATAAATGCATCTACAGATTTCAAATAAACTCTTTCTTGAAGAATAGCAATGAAAATTCAGTACATGTTTCATTCACCAATTATTCAGCAGTGATCCATTATTAATGTATTCATCATCTGAATCTGTAGCTATTTCATGGATAACTCCAACTTCTCACATCCTTCCAGAGGCTTCCATGACTAGGCCTCTTTCTTTCCCTTTCCTCATGTCTGGTTTCTTCCTCATTTTCACTTTCAATTTAAAAGGACAAAATAATTCCACCAAAATCGTTCTAGTCTCCTAAATCAGCGCATGGACATGGATATGGAGAAAGGTGCATGGGCACATGCCCCTTTTCCAGAGAACTCCTCAATTTCATGAGAAGAAGTAACTAATCATTGATTTCTTTTTTTCTGCTTTGATTTGAGCTAGCAACAAGTTTTATAAGGAACAAAAAATGCAAGAAAGTTAATTTTTATGGGCCAGAAACCCAATGTTGACTATTCTCAGTATAGTCCTGCATTCAAGATATATTTAAATTCTGAGAATAACCAATAAAATTAACAAAGATGATTCTTAGTTGAAATATGTTGCCTTAAATGTAATTTATGTTTTTATTAGGAATGAAACATCATCAAATATCATTTGTGTTGATATCAAGGTTTTATTGATGTTCCTTACAATTCTGTTTCCAGTTTAGTTTCATTGCACCATGAAGTTTTGTTTGTTTTGTTATTTGACCCTGTATCCCTTAACCCTTCAAAATGGTAATTTTAAATGGTCAAATATCCCCTGCAATAGTAATATGTTTGCTGTTCTGTGTGACAGCATATGAACATCAAATTGGAAACAAGTTCACATCAATTGTGGGTTGAATTTACTTCCTACCAACAAGTTTTGATAAAAGCACACTACTGCATCACAGTCACTTTTAACATGTTTGCTCCCAACGAAAGATTTTATTAGTTTTTAATGCATTTATGCATCATCTGTAGCGAACTCATTAATTTGCACTGTAGGAGTGGGGAGGGACTTCAGTTATGAACTCCCAGAAAAAAAACCATGAAGAGGGTGAGTATTACTATCATGATGGCAAAGAGCTAGTTGCACATCTGTATTATGCCATTTGATTGAAAGAAAATGGATTCGTTTGTTTCAACTCCAATAAATGGATTTGGTAGGTGTGCCCAGGAATAATACTATGATTAAAGTTGCTGGAAGGATTCAAATTATGTATCTTGGAAAAAATAAGCATCATGGAAGAGAGTCCATCTTGAGATTGTGCATGGCTGCATGTTTCATATTGGTATTGAGTGCTCAGGCTCACTGGGCATTGGGTAGAGTCAAGGCAAAAGTGTACCCACAAATGATGGATCTTGGTCCTTGAGTCCAGATGAAATACATTCTGGTGACTTCCAGGAAGGCTTCAGTTTTCCCCCAAGCAGTGGGCATCACCATGGATGGAGATGGGGGATTTAGTTGACAAAGTATTTTATTTTCATAATTGGCTCTTGGTATGCTGCCATGGCTGTGGTATGATTAGAAATGGCATTCCACAGTTTCCATACCATGGTGACAGTGTGAACATGGGTGGTATTCCAGTTCTAATACCTTGGCAAAAATACTGAAACATGTAGAAGGGGTCAGTATGATTATCACAAGAACTGAATACTGTAGCATGATATTGGCATACAATAATGCCCTGTTGTGCAGTAAAATAAATTTTAGAATGTCAATGGATTATCTGACAAATTTTATTTAACGACTTTTTTTTTTTGCCAACCCTGTCCTGAAAGATCTCAACTTTGACATTGATGTTATTGCATCAAAATGCTGTTGAGTGCTATACCTAAGCTTCTAATGGTGTGTCATGAATTCTATCAGTTTCAAGAATGTAGGATGATTTTTTGCAGAGTAAATTTGACTTGTGCTCTTTACAAAAGAGGGGTGGTGGGTGGAAAGTCCTGCTATTTGCCCTAATGAAATGCCCTGAAGTTGATTGAAGAAACATGGAACAGGAACCCCTAATGGTGTGTAGAAGGTTCTGGTAAAGTTTGAAGGTCTTCTGGAGTTTTATATGAGGAAAACTTGTAAAATATGTAAGTGATGGATTTGTGGCTCCATTAACAAAAATATTTTCCTTTTCTTCAACCAATTTCTCTGAATCTATTGTTGTATTTATGTATAAAGGTATCCCATGAGGATGTTGCCATCATTCAGTGAAATTGCCCTTAGTGACTGTCTTGGCATGACAATGCAGTCAAGTACCTGACAGTGACACAATAACAATGGCAAAGTAGGTTGAGAGAAGGCAAAAGGAAACTCACATTTATAATGAAGCAAGCCTTTTCCATTCCATAAACATTTAACAATTTTTCCTTATATAACTCTAATCTTAAAGCCTCAAAACATTATTCGAATCTTCTAAATGTTGTAAGGACTTCCTATTCAACATTTCAATAATGAGCTTGCTCTGCATGTTTATTTAGAGAGCTTAGTAGGACTCCTGACCCTTTATGATATTACAGCTTTCTATCTGAAGAATCCTCATGTACCCTGAAACACTAATTGCTTCCAATGTCATACTATTGAGAGTTTCTATATCAGGTTTCATCTACAGGGTATAGGAAAAAGTCACATGAGTTTTACCAATTTGTCTCTGCTTTTAACTGAAATATTTTCATGAAACTTGCACCTTCATAGATCAATATGTTCCCAAGAGGCTTTTAGATTTCTTCTAAATTGATATTGCCAAAGTATGGCAATGAGCAAGCATTAAAAATGTGTACCAATTCCTTTTGAGTGCTATGTCTTCCTGCCTTGTTCTCTTATTTAAAGCAATTAAAAATCCAGAAGAACTCATTAAAACTGTTTTGAAGCTTATTGATTCACCAATCATTGATTGAAATAGCACTCATCAAAAGTATCTGCTAGAAAAAGCCAACCAAAGAAATGAATTTCAAAGGAAAAGAAGTTAGATTAAGTTGTTGAATGGTGAGAATATGCCAGCAGAACCCTAAGGCATGTTCTCCTTTCCACTACCCACATGATCTTTTGTCCATTTTCATCATTCAATTCTTTTTAACATGTTGACTGCCACGGTTTGCGACACGCTATGGCTCTGTCAGCCACATGTGGATGATATGGCAGGCAATGTGTTAATTATTGTTCATAGCCCTGCCTTGGAGAAATTCCGAAGATATTTTGGAAGCATATATATTTATGCATTGCAAAGTTATTTGAAAATAACCCCAGTTATTATCAGCAGGGGTACATTGCTTAAGAGTTGTTGGTTTTTTTTCTTTTTGCTTGCTCTATATTGCTCAAGCCCTTTTTTGTGAAGCAATATTAGTGGCAGACAGTGTATGATGAGCACATACAGGGTGAACCATAATATCTCATCCAAATTTCAATATATGCTAAAAGATCTCAAGAGAGTCCTCTGATTCTGTTATAGGCCCATTTGTTCCATCCAACCTGTATACATGCATAGATAAAATTCAATATTTTGCTGATTTATGTTTTGTGTTATGGACACCTTGAAGTTGAAGTGTGTGCCTGTGGTTGAGCTGTTCCAGAGTGGACTAAACGCTGGGAGCTTCTTTCAGCAACTCAAGTCCAGTGGTTACTAGCAAAACTTCATTTACCATGCTCTTGGGCATTACCATGAGACTGGAGATGTCAATGACAGGAAGCATACTGGCTGACTATGTTCTGTATGCATGTCGAAACTTGTCAAGAGTGTGAAGACCCAGACCAGGTGGAACCCTCAGCATACAGACTGTAAATTCGTAATTGAGAAAGATACCTTGCACACAATTACATGGAGAGTGTTGGAAGAGAATCTTGGATTAAAGCCTTTGAAGATGTGAAAAAGTCTCAACCAACAGACCAAGCTTGCACAGAAAAGGAAAAATGTTTGGCTCTGCTTCAATGGCTCACCCCTCTAAGCAAATCGCATCCTGTTCTCTGACGAAAGCTGTTCAATGTGAAAGTAAAATGGAACACCCAAAATAAGTGGAAAATGTGTCAAGGAATTGCCTGAGAGTGTGAATAAGATGCAGAGGTCACATCATCCAGTGTTGGTGAATCCAGTGTTGGTGATGGTTCAGGCTGGCATGTCTGCCATGGGCAAGACTTCCCTGGTTTTTGTGGCTCAAGGGGATCAACATTTGAAAGGAGAACCTGTGGCAGACATTCTTGAGCCTCATGAACCCCCTGACCCATTACTTGTTTAAAAACAAAAAGGAAAAAAAAGAAGAGGAATGGTGGTTCTAGCAGGATTCAGCACCTGCCTACAAGGCCTGCTTGACTCTAACCAGTGCTGGGACAATTTATCAGGTTTCATATCCACTGCTGAATGGCCTGTCTCCTCACATGAACTCAATCCATTTTACTATTATGTTTGGTCAATGTTGGAGCAGATGGTCTGCACAAAGAATCATCCAAACATGGAGGCTCTAAAGCGCTCCCTTGTGAAAGCTTGGAGCAGTCTCCCAATGGATGAGGTGTATGATGCAATCCATAGCTGGCGAGGCATAGGTGGTTCTCAAGTTTAATGAATCCAAGGTGAAGTTTATGTAATTTATATTTTCAAATTCTGAAGCCTCTGTGTCTCAAAAGTGATAATTACAAAACAAAACCTATGGATGAAATATTATGGCTCACCCTGTAGTGAGTTTGTGCTTGCAGTCATCTGAGAAAGCAGACTCTATGGGAGCTGTTTCTAGACTTCTTTGAATCATGACTTACTTGCTGTTCAAAAAATGTTGTGACCCACTGGAATCCAGAACAAGGTATTTTCAAAGTATAATTTTGACGTAAAGAAAACTGATGGACCTTTTTTGCAGGGCATGTTTTATTTGGAGCAGATGTGGATATAGGGATTTGTTATAATGGAAAAATGTACACGACCCACCTTGATGCTTCTTATGACCCACAGTTTGGGAACCACTGCTCTTGGGGATTGATGTTTCAGATGGAATTTTATTTGCTCTTGCTGGTTATTATTCTTGGAACAATGCATGTGATAATGGTTGATTTCTCATTAGGTAATGAACGGTTGCCAGAAACTCTGCAGTAGCATTAGTCAGGTATCTCTTCATTTGTATCTCTTCCAAATTGACCTATTGCCTCACCATGAAATTGGCCTAAGGCTTACCTGCAGAGCATCTTTTATATCTTTGCCATCTTCATCCTCCTCTCTAACATTGTTTGCTCTTGGGATTTTGTGAGAAATTTGAGAGGTCTATTGTGTGATTGATCTGCTCTCTTCTTAATTAAGGTTGATGAAAGAGTGCGTGCAAACATGTTCAAGTTGAGGCAGACATGGAATGATGTTTTCCCCCCCAAAAAGCTCTATGCTATTGATGTGAGAGTTCATTCCATTGATCCTGCTTGGCCCATCACTGCCCCTCCTCCAACTGCAAATATCCATGTCAATCCTCAGTTTTTACGCAAGGTGAGTGATGACAGTTCAGTTCAATTCACATTTACATGGTTAAGGCTTGTACAAGGGCATGTCAGAAGTCAAATACATTTTTTGCAGGGCATATGTACCTTTCATTGAATAGTGACAGTGCATTCAATGTATAGATCATTCCCTGTTTGAAAGTGCACTTGCTGCCAAACAAAAGAACTGATGAAGCTGGAGAATTTGCCGACTGAGGAGGTAAAGGGTATTTAAGTTTGTGCCAATGGGACCTCATCAAATATGGCAAAGGAGCTGGAATGACAGGTCAGGGTTGTAAAGTGGTCTGGATTGGTGCAAATTCAGGTTACCAGTCAATCATTGTTCCTTGGAAACACATGTACCTTTTCTTTGTGTACCCACCGTGTGAAGCTACGCTGAGAAAGTCCATATCTGTACCAGACCTGGAACCACCTTTAGAGTCCCCACAATAATCCTGATCACCTTTCCCCCACCCCTCAAAGCAGCCTGGGAGGTGATATTCTAGACAACTGCTTTCATCAACTACGAAACTTTCACCATAACCCTCTCCTTTTCCCTCACAAACTCCAGAAGCAGAGAATCTATTGAAAGTCAGGTTGCTTAGGTTGCGAGGAATGTTCATGCAAACAAAGAAGAAGTGGTCAACATTTCCATAAAGTCTCTGTAGCAGTGTAGGAAAAATATATATTTTTCCTGCGAATGGAACTTCCCAGGAAGGATATGCAAGTGGACAAAACAGGCCGCCCGCGCGTCTCCATTCCTATGAACCTTGTTCGCAGGTGCACAAGGGTTTTCCTAGCTTGCTCTGCAGTGACTCAAAGAACTTCAGATGTTGGACTAGTATTGGAAAGATTACAATTGCAGACAGTTTCTTCACAACATATCTGCAGAACTTCTTAAAAGAAGCAGATGGCACTGTTCTAGTTGATCAGCAGTTCAGCATAATTTAGCAATTACATCTCTTGAGGCTTTTCATTATAAATAATTGTCTGAAAGTGAGGGCTTACATCTCAACCCAGAAATGTTTTATGAATTAGTTTTTTCTAACAAAGATGTATTCAAAGCCTTTGCTCATTGATTTGAAAGGGTGGATTTATACAGAGTGGAAAACGTAATACAGAAGCCAGCTGCCACCACCAGCACAAAACAGAAAGCATTGGCCAGAGGCATACCTTAGTTGATGGAAGGAGCAGAATTTCTGCTACGGTAAAAATGACAGTCCATCAGCAAACCAGTCCAGTTGGATTGCTGCACACTGTATAAATTGTATTCTGTCCAGCAAAAAGTGGACATTTTTGTACTCAAGTTTGACAATCTTCTGCCATCCATTTTCCACTCTGTATAAATCCACCCACCTATGAAGCATTTGGGAATGAATATTGATCATAATCTGAAGTTCACATTGTAGATTTAAGCAGTCTGCTGCAAATTCTACAGCACAGATTGTACTATGCTATGAACTTGATGTAGCACATATCAGGCTCTCTCACTCCTGTGGCTAAATTTGTTGATGACTGCTTTATCCTAGTAGTGCAGTGTGCACTACTTCATTGTGATGGTTTCTTCATGAAGGATTCCCTGAATCTCCTTAGATAACTGCTCAAAAGGTTGAGCTACATCTTAGGCATGAACACAAGTCTGTTCATCTGGAACTTACTCCACACAATGAATTTGAATGATGTCCCTTTTTTCTTTCTAGCCATGCAGCTAACTGACTTTAAACTAGAGGTGTACACATGTGAGTGATTTTTGACTCACAATCACAAGAGAAAAACCATGTTGTTGCTCACTTTTGTGCAAACACTTGATTCAATATCATTTAAGAATCATGGTCATGATCATTGCGACTGTGAATTGAACTCCGAAAATTCCCATGTGATGGTCGGTATGTGCACATTTTAGGTGATCCTGTTTCTTTTCTGATGCTAAACCCTGCAATTGCTGAATTGAGGAAATCAACTCATAGATGAGGAATTAGAGGGAGATTAAATAATTTTTTTGGTTTCTACAAAGTGTTAGGAAAAACTCATGATCACAAGTGATTGCATTTTGTTCTTGTAGTGATCATGATAAGTGCCTTCAGAGAACCCTCAGCACAAGTAATGAGTCATGCATGAAACGGTACTCACACACGCCTCTACTTACAAGTAACAACGCTGGTGTAGATAAACTATGGGTGGAGTTTCCAGATTTAATTGAATCTGGTTTTCTTAACCATTAGCCTATGACCTGATAGTGCTACTCCAACTTCATTACTATGCACAGCTGCAGAAAGACTAAGGGGGAATGGAACTGAAGGATTCAAAGTCTGCTTCTACCCCTTATATCGTGAGAAATCATAGCATATTCTGTGTAAAATCTGCTGTCTGTGACCTCAGGCACTTGAGGATCTTATTTCAACTTCCATTCCCTTCCTCGCCTTCTTCAAATTGTTCAATTCTTCAAAAAATCTTTTCAGTCTTTGAAATTTTCATTATCTCACAAGAGTAAGCTCTATTCGAGTATTCCAGGTTCTAGTACAATAAAGTCATGATCGTGCTTCACAGCACATATATGAGATGGCAGCTGAGAATTGGGTTATTCTAATTCACTAAATCGAGCCTTGACCCTCTCGATGACATGCAAAATAGGGCCTCGGGATTCATGTTGAATTCCCGTTCTCAGTGAATAGGGAAGCAGGCATCATGGTTGAGACTCCAATTGTATTCAGGAAATGGAAAGATTATACCACTGTTGCACCACAACTGGAAGGACCTAAAATATTGATTTACCTCCATGCTTTGACTTGAAAATCTCATTTATTACCATTATCCTGTCATTGCATTTTCCATTCCCCCACCTACTGCATGAATGTATTTTATATAATTTTTCACCCATCCCTTCCCATCATATCTCCCTGGAAAAGGCATCTTTGTTCATGCAAACCTTGTTCTCAGGTTGGCAAAGGTTTTCCCAGTGGTGTAGTGAGGGGGAGTAGGCAGGGGCTTCAGTTTTTCCAAGTTTGTTTCAAGAGCCCAAACTCTGGTCTTAATGCATTCGTCCCCCCCCCCTTTCGCCCCAAGGCAGTGGTTCCCAAACTTTTTTGGTCACTACTCAAAATTCAACATCCAAACCCTGGGTTGCGACCCTGGGTTTGGGAACCTCTGCCCTAAGGAGAAGTAAGGGAAAGTCTAGCCCTCCTCTGTTCCCCTTTGCCCCCCTTTGGCAAAATTCTGGCTATGCCTTTGGGTTTTCCTAGCCTGGATTCAAGTATTTATAAGTATATGGCTATAAAATTGCTTCCTACAATGAAAATTAGGTCAATTGCATACCAACTGGTCATTGCATTTTTTTGTATGTATTACTTCATCTGAATAAAAAGGAATTTTCTATTATTGAACATGCTATTATGTAAATTGACACCAATCATTCCAAGTAATCAATGTAAATCCTACCTTTCATCAAGAAGAAAGGAAAAACTGCAGTGCCAGGCTGTCTGCTCACTGACAAGTTACATGTCACAAGTGCTCATGATGTAGGGTTTCTTCAGTGCAGCCAATAGATTTTCTGGTTGGACAGTAGGGTGGTCCAAAGAAGCTTTTTTTTTTTTTCAACTTTGATTTTTTTTTTTTAGTATTAACCCCTCATCTTTTGTACACTTCGAAATATAAACTCATGTGCAAAAATTCAGCTCAATTGGAGCATGTTAAAAAGTAGCTCAATGGATGTTAAGTTTTTTTCCATATAGCCCTGGTGGCATGGCCTGCATCCAGGTCCCTCTCATGCTATGTGAGTATTGGCATCTCATGGGGTGGGGAGGGGGGAGGTGTCAGTTGCCAAATGTCCATTAAGGCCCAGTTCCTCCTTGCTTCTGATCCAATGTTGATTTTTTGCTTGTTCTGAAATCTTTCTGATGCTGCTCAACAACTTGGAGGAGGAGGCCCATATGCAAGAACTTATCACTTGATAGCTTATTACATGGTAGCTATCATAATAGATATCAGGTGATAGGGCTATAATTTGCCAGGTTCTGTATGCAAGAATGATTTATAGGTATCCATCAAGAGGCCCATTTTGATAGGTATCTTCATACTTATTATGATAGGTATAAAATACCTGTCATAATAGGTGTTTGTGAATCTTCCTGAGGACAGTCTCCTATCCGTTGTCTTGTACCCCAGAACAATGCCAAGTGTATCTGCTCACATTAGGACTGATCAAAGTGTTGTGTGATGATTTAATGGTATTAATCTGACCCCATTAACCATACTAGTGCTTGAATTCCAATTGCATGGCTTGATACAAAGAACTCCAAGAGATTTAATCTATCCCAGAGTACCTACGCTTGACACAAGTTGCAATGCTTCATATAATTTCTTGGGTTAGCAAGATGTACTGCATCCACCCTAGTAGCTTGTTATAAGCAGAATTTGCAAGCTCTGAATCATAATAGGTTTAAGCTATATTTATACCTATATAATTATCATGTGATAATGATATATGATAATCATATCATATGATAATCGCATGAAAATAGCTATTCTATCAGTTTTATACATTCTTGCATACCAGCCATTGTTTCTGTTCTTTATCCTTGGTGATGATTTGGTTGTATTAAAAAATTATCTTCACTGCCCTTTCGGTACAATCATTGATAACCTTCAAACTGTTTATGTAAATGGAATTCTTGTACCTTTAAATGTCATTCCATATAGAAGGAAGTTCAAGTAAAAACTTTTGATTAATATTGAGTGCTGTGAGTAAGGACCTAGAGATTGGAGGCAGGAAATCTTTCCTTAGCTTAGTTTTTGGATCATCATCAGTCCTTTTCCTTTTCAAGCTTCATATTTTTTATTCTTTCTTTTCTTTCAACATATTGGATACCATATCTTTCTCTGCATCTGTCACTTCATTTGAAAATGAGCTTGATGCTACTAATGGTTCACTCAGATACCACAAGTGATGCTTCATGGTTTTCATGGCAACTTCTGTAACCTTCTTATTCTCTGATTTGTATTTTTCAATAGTCTTCAGCATGTTGAGATCATTTATTGGGGCTGATGCAGGCTCTGAACATGAAAACTAGGCTTTCATGTAAATTAATGTGCTAAACTGGTTGACATCCAGTATTGTCTACTCTTTGCAAGATGTGAGTTTGAATTGGTCTTTGAATAGAAGATTTTCAAGCAATGGATCACTTAGACATCATCCATTGTGCATGATGGAATGCTCCAGGAGCAAGAAATTTCACTTTGCTAGGAGTTTCTCTGAGAAAGGTCAATGTGAGCTCAAGAAATTCCCTGTAGTAATCATGGAGTTGTCTTCCTTTGCACTTCAGGATTATTCTGGCATGTTCCAGGCTTGAGCTCTCAATTCATTTTCAAAATAAGTTTTTGTCATTTATTGGAACTTTGAATGATCCCTTGACCATGGAATTCCATTTCTTCTGGAATCCTTTTAAGATTGACACGTCTGGTCCACTTGTGGCTCCAAAGCAAGTATTGAAAATGTCTCCAATGATGACTGCATGAATATGATGTCGACATACTAGCTGAAGAAGATTTTACCCCACCATTGCCTCTCTGGTTCCATTGGGCAACTTTAGAACATCAAGAAGTTTCTCAGTTCCTAACCTTATAACTAATATGGGGAGACGATCAACATCCTCTCAAGTCACCAAATCTGTCACAGGGTTCACACTAGCATTTTTAAATTGTGAGTCATCGCACCTAGCTTCAGTTCAGTGGGAACATGTTCAGGTGGTTGTCAATGAGTCCCACAGACTTGGATGTTTTGCAAAATGAGTCTGGGACTCACTATAACGAATTAATGTGAACCCTGTGTCATCAGCTTTGCATCCCAATGCATAACAAGAGGATGATTTGCTCACTTGTTCAGCTGTCTCTTTCCTGTTTTGAATCCTTGTCCTTCACACAGTGCTTCTTGATATAATAATTGTGTCCTAGTTCTTGTGCAGTAGCAGCAATAGCAAAGGTGGTTTCATGATCTGATACTTTGACTCAGTCCAAAGTTGCAGTTAATTGTGGTGATAGAATCTTGCTTTTTTTCTTGAAGCTCTTCCCTTTTTGTATGTCTGAATCTTTTCTGCCTTGTTTTTGAACCATGAAATCTTTATCATTGAGTGAAAAAGTAGAATCAGTTTTAGTAGTGAGTTCAGCTGATTCAGGTTTTGATGTTTATCTTCACATGTCATGTGTTCATGGGCTTCCCTCTTCAATTGTTTTTCTTCTTTCTGTGCAAGTTGATGATTACTGAACTCGTGTGTCCTTACCTTCCATCTCTTTGTTGCTTCAAAAATTCTTTGTCCTCATTAATTTTTATCATTTTCATAGCATCTTCATGAGCAATATCAAACAGTGACTTCATTTCTGTCATGAAATCATTTTCATTTTTTATCTGCTTTTCTGTATTTTATTTGCCTATTCTCTTTCAACTTTTGGTATTTTTCAACAAGGTTTTCTGATCTCTTGAACAGTTTCTGTTGCACTCTCATGAATGGTTTTTGATTGATGGAGGTGGAAGAATAGTTTAAGTGCTTGTAACTTAGGTAATTTAGCTCCAGGAATCTCACTCAAAGGCTGTTCAAGGAGCCATATTTCAGAGATGCAGGAATTTTAAGAAATTTTAGTCACCAATATATTGGGCCACTATGTAACAATGTGCCTTGCAACAGTTTCACTCTTTCTAGGAAAAGAAGTGCATTAATTTAGGGGAGACTACTTAAGAGATGAGACTACTTAAAGAATAACATCACCCTGGTGTCCCAGAAAAAAAATTTTGCTGACTTTTTGATATGTTAAGGCAGCAGCAATCACTCAGAGTCATTATGATTGCATTCTCAGAGTCAAGCCAATGCTCAGTCTTCAAAATCTGTTGGAAGTGGGATTTCCTCTCTTGGATCATTTGATGGGTTGGCATCTGCTATACCAACAGTCAGTGACCAGCGACAGCAATTGCTTCAGAAAGAAAAGGAACTTTTGGAATTGCAACAGAAGAAACTTCAGCTGGAACTCCTTCAGACACAAGCCAAATTGGAAGCACAGGTCTGTCTGAATGAGCAACAAGTAAATTGTGAACAGCCATCATCTTTACTTCCTTGCTTTTGCTAATAAAACTTTTTTCTTTGGTGTCCCAATTCCATAGGTTAAGAATGTTTCTCGTCCAAGCCCTATGGTGATTCATCAGATGGATGCTGAGTATCAAAGCCTTCAGAGAGAAATAGCAAAATCAGAGTCAGCCGTGAAGCAGCTGAAACAAGACATCTCCAACAATCAGCAAGTTGGCAAAGTGTGTAAAGCTTTTAAACTTTCTCTTACTCAGCTTATTTTTGCCTCATTTATTCAAACTCAAGGGCAAAATTGGCAACATCAGATTTTTTTTCCCATACCACCAGAAGTAATAAAAATGGAATTCTCCCTTGCATCTCATTTCCATATGTGGGGCAGGCAGCTGTCATTCTCCAGGTGTATACATATGCATTCTCTTGGCAATGAGAAGGATATACCTTGATGTCTTGGCATGTGAATGACTTGCATGCTAAATGTGCTATTTTCTGAGCCAGTTCAGTAAATGGTTTTCCTTTTTGCAAGAGTGGGTTTATATGTGCATAGTCACATGCATCTAGAGAATGGAGGTTGGGGAGCTCTCTGTTGACCCATATACATGGAACCAGAACATGAAAGGCTATAGAATTGTAAGAAATGTTATTAACCTTCCTATGCTTCTTAAGGACATGGCTTCTTATAAATCTGATCTTTCTATGTCTTGTGAGTAGGTTTCAGAGCAAGCTAAGCTATTTTGCTGGAAAGGCCATTTGAGGAAAGTTGTTTGGTCATATTTTCAGTGAGCCTTCATTTTAAAATCATATTCCCTTCTTGCTTGGCCAGTAGAAGTGCAAGTTTTAAAGTTTTAATTCCTTGGAATGTGTGATATCTAGTTTGGTGTTCAAATAAGACTCTCTCTTGGAACATTGCATGCCCTGTCTTTTAAAATATGTTTTGATGCCTTGTGTTTTTTTACATAATGGGTTACAATATAAGGTCATAACTTGGTTTTTTTTTTTTAGGTCAGCGGTTTTCAAACTGAAGGGTAAAAGATGGTGGCAGGGGGTGTACAGAGACTCAGGCATATCATTTTTATTCAAGACAGGTTACAGAGATGGAGGTCCTGTTTAAAATACCAGGAAACAGCTGGGAAGTGAAGTTCATGCTGGTTTCCAGCTGGGATTTCCCATTTGGTCTGAAAATGGTTCCATTAGCTTTCTGTTGGGAGTCCAGTTATAGAAGCTGTTGGATTGCATTGCTTTGGAATCGGTCTGATTCAAAGTGAAGGATCCTGGGTAGTTCTGAACTTTTTTCAGATTCTTTGGATAACTTGAGGATGTAACTGCATCAATACTCTGAAGAGAGGGTCTAGGCGAATGTTCTGTCAGTTTTTTTAGGGTTGATTATTTCTGTTTCCCATATGCAAACTAAGCTGCACACACTTGTCAAAACCGGTTTTATGTTTGGGTAAGGGTTATAGAGTACGTTTGACATGAATTTAGTTTAACCATTCAGTCCAAAATGAACTACTGTGCATTTAACATGTCTGTGGATAAAGTGCATTTTAGACACTGTGTGCTTTATGAGTTCCAAAAATGAAACAATACAACGACCTCAAGTAAAAATTTATGTGAAGTGGTTGGGGAGGATGCTATTACTAATCGCACATGTCAAAGATGGTTTACCAGATTTCGTTCTGGTAACTTCAGTTTGGAGGATGAACCACGGTCTGGATGCTCCTTCGATGTCAATGATGATAAACTGCGGGCCTTCATCAAAGCAGATCCTCGCCAAACATCAACAGAAATTGGCGAGAATCTTGGAATTTACCAGACAAATGTCCTAAAGCACATTCATCAGCTTGGTTATTTTCTCAAGAGCATCACTTGGGCACCACATGATTTGTCTGAAAAAAACCTGCTTGATAGGGTCACCATATGTGTTATGCGTTTCACCCGTCAGCTTGGAGAGCCTTTTTTGGATCAATTGATTACTGGTGACAAAAAGTGGGTTCTGTACAACAACATGCAATGAAAAAGACAATATTGTGCAGCAGGACAATCTCCTATTCCTACTCCAAAGCCAAAGCTCCACCAAAGCAAGGTTATGCTCTGTTACTGGTGGGATTGTAAGGGAGTTGTCTACTCTGAACTTCTGAGATCCAACGAAACTGTTAATGTTGACCATTACTGCTAACAACTTGAAAATCTCAACTTAACTATTGCTATGAAGTGTCCATCTTTGGTTAACAGAAGGGGTGTCGTATTCCGCTAAGACAATGCGTGCCCACATGGCGATGAAGACTCAACAAAAATTAAAGGAACTCAATTGGTAAATTCTTGCTCATTCAGCATATTCCCCAGACCTCACACTGTCGGACTACCATTTATTCTGATCACTGCAGAACCATCTCAATGGAAAAAACTTAGCCTCTTTTGGAGCTGTCGAAATGGCCATTGAGAACTTCTTTGCATCCAAACCGGAATAATTTTATGTGGATGGAATTGAAAAGTTGCTGAACAGATGGAAGATAGTCATAACTAATAATGGAAATTACATTAAAGATTAAAGCAGTTAATAAACTAAGAAAGAAATCATCAGATAGTTTCACTTCAAAAACTGACAGAACTTTCACTTAGACCCAATAGTTTAGTAGGCAGTGTAGCAGGGAAATGGCTAGTGGACTTCAAGGGATCAGTTGAACAGTTATATGGCTAGCAATAGTAATAACTTTAAGTATGTGGTATGTATGCTCCATTTTGCGCATTTCAATAGCACAATGAGTATTTGTCCAAATATGTATACTAGGCACTTTATAAAAAAGGTCCATCGAAAAGATGGGGGAAAAGTTCCCAAGAACCTTGGCCTAGTAGGCCTTCAAGGGAATGGTAGTGTAGTACCTGAAGGAAAAAATAAATATAAGAGGAGAAAATAAGAAAACAGGAGTGAGAGAGAGAAAGGGAGGGGGAGGGGGGTTGGGGGAAGGAAATCAGGAAATGGATAGAGGGGTTGATGCCATCAAGAGAGTCAGGTACCATGACAAAATTTTTGACAATTTTAAAAAGAATGGTGAGATTCCTGAGAGGGGTGAGAATGATGGAGACCCTGCACTCTGATATTGTTGACAGAGTGATTTTGAAGGCGGAAATGAGATGGAACTGGCTCTAAAAATTTGATACAAATGCCCCAAAGGTGCTCCACAAAACAATCCCCCCAGCGATGTCCAGTTTCACCTATGTAAAATTTGGAAGGGCAGATGGTGCAGGAGATAAGATAGATAACATCTTTGGTGCAGCATGTGAAATTTTGCAAGGTTTTGAAGTGTCCCTTTTGGCCTTTGATGGAGAGAGAGGAAGAAATGAAGGGACAGGTGAAACAACATGGGCAACCACAAGAGAAGGTCCCAGCTGTGCATGGGGAGCTGAGTTTGGGGTGGGAAATTAGGTTCATGAAATATCTGTCACATCAGAAAGCAACAAGAGGGGGAGTTGAGAAGATGGTGGCAGTGTCGGGTCCAGACATGAGAATGGGAAAATTTGACTTGATAATGTTGGTGACACTGTGAATAAGAGGGTGAAAAGTTGTCACAAAAGGAATGCAGGATGAATTTGAAGGTTCACTGAGTGGGATGAGAGTGGAAGATTGGTTGGAAGAGATGAAGGAAGTGGGTGAAGCAATAGTGCAGGAATGACTGACTGTTCAGGGCCAGGGTTGTGAATCAGTTCAGGAGGGAGAAACCACATCAAAAAAATAAATTAGAAAGGTGAGTGGCCCTTGAAAGAAAAATCTCAGGAGAAGAGCAAATACATTTCAGGAGAAGAAATTGACAGTAAGGGATGGAGGACTTGCATTTTTAGAGGTGAGAGGAAGCAAATGATAAGAATGAGAATCAGTGAGTTTCCAGAAGGTGTTGGTAGAGACCCCTTCATGAAGGGGAGATACTGAGATAATGAGATCAAGAAAGGAGACTGACTGATTACTGACATCAGAGGTAAAGTGCAGACAGGTGCATCAAAGAGACAGCCCAAATATAGAGGAAGATGTCCTGCGTTGAGGTAGAGGAAATGCCAATGATATCGATATAGCATCAGAAGGGGAAGGTGTCCTTAGTAGGAATTCAGAAGGAGCTCATGATACCCAACAAATGCATATGATGGACCCATTTCACTGCCCATGGCAACACCACCTGTTAGGATAAAGTTGGAGCCATTGAAGGAAAAAAAGAGTTCAAAGTGACTAAAAGTTCTGCCAAACAAAGAAGAGTGGACATAGTGGGGTCCAGACATTGATGTCAATTGAGAAAGAATTTGAGGGCAAGAAGGCCATCACTATGTGAAATGACAGTATAGACTGAGGCAATGTCCATGGTGAACAAAACAATAGGTCCAGACGGTTGCAACTGGAAAACCTATTGGAAACTTTTTCCCTCGTCTTTTCAATGGACTTTTTTTATGAAGTGCTGAATATACATCTTATGAGTCTATGACCACTCCCATCTCTATCATACTTGTGCAAATAGGCATTTTCCATTGATTTTTAGAAATGGGAGAAGATTGAAAGACACTTCCTCTTGTTCTTATACTGGATGCCGTAAAACCTGTTGCTAAAGCCAGAAGTATGCAATTGACCTCAATGGTCTTGCATCAATCTGAATCATCAAAATGCATACATTCTATGAACTATTGAATGCAACCACAGCATAATAGGCAAAAGAGGCAGGAGAGGAAATTATTATGAGACCAATTCAGAATTTTTCAGATGCATAGAATTTCCAATTTTAATCTCACTCAAAAATATTAGCTAGAAATTTTCTGCTGAACACAGCTGTATATGGCTGGTTATGTTAGTTGTTTCCATCTGGAAAATCCTACTGTGATCTTAAGTTGAGATCCTGCAATTGGAATAGGACTGAATTAATAGCTGTATTTCAGTTGCTACCACAACTAGACCGCATCAGAGAAAAACAAACAAAACCATCCTTGATCCAACTGGAAAATTGCATATGGAAACTAGCCCTGGTGAGGTTTCATTTTCCAGTCATTTGTAGACTGAAATGAGTCTGAATTTACAGCTGTGGTTAAGCTGGACTCATAACTGGGATGTTAAATTGAAGTGAAGATACAAAGAACAAGTACAGCCCCAAAGAAAAAGAGAAAATGCTTGCAAGCAAATTCCCCCTTACCTGTTAGAGCAGTGGGGTGTGAAGTGGTCAGTTCTTGAAGGGAGACTTGATCCCACGAATTTTAGACTGTTTGCCCACAGTTCTGCTTTTGAAGTAATTTTCTAAATGACCATTGTCAGTATATTTAACATTCTCTACATATCCTTCTTAGAGTTTAGATTGACTCCTGGCCACCAATCAAGAAGCTAGAATTGAGAATAATATTTAAATAAGTCTGTGATGATTTTGATTGAAGTTTAGAAGACATCTCAAAAGAGCACCCATGCTAAGCTCATGTTTGATGTGGGAAGGAATTCCATCCTGGATTTAGTGGTGATGGGCCATTTCTAAGGACAACTTATGTTGATTAAGTCAATTAGTCATCCAGGAATTTTGCAGAGTTCAAGCTTTCAGGAAGCTGTCCATACTCACCAGCTCACTTGGACCATTTGGTGTCATCCAGCCCAAGATGCCTGCAATTCATGACAATTTTAAAATAGTCATATTTCCAGACTATTGAGGTTCTGCAAATTTTCCATCATGCAGGTGATGGTTTTTCCCAAAGTACATCCTCCAGACTGAAAGCCTCTTTTGTCAGACTGGAACTGTGCTAGCAATCTCTGATCAATTTGGTGATTGTCTTGGTGGACTTATGAGGCTTTGTACTGGAATACAAGGGTAAAGCATGGGGATGAAGTGAATGCTGATCTCTGCCAAGTGTAGATATGGGCAAACTCCAAAATGGGGCAGGATGGTATTCCTATCTACTTTCTCATTCTTATCAACTAGGTGTATCCTAGGAGCAATTGGTTCACCTTGCACTCCAAGTAGATTGCCTTCTCCAAATCTCTCTTCCATTTCCCACATGCAAGTTATTCTCATCTGTGAAGGTGACTTGTTCCCATTGGTGGTTATGTTTAGTGCAAGTATTATCTGCAGACATGCAATCACTTGACTAAATGTAGCAGCTTTCCAGATTCTTCTTGTTCTAGCTCTCCTCTCATGGAGGTTGTGTTCTCATTGCATGAAAGGTGGAGGGCAAAGACATTTAAATAACATTTTTCCCAATTAAGCTCCACCTTAGTTATCTTGATTTAGCCAACCCTCTCATATTTTCAATGGTTAAACAGCACATTGGCACTTACCGCTGTCTTTCACTGCACTTCGGTTTTGGACTTGACCGTACTGAATGAAAAAAAAATTGGAATGCACATATATATCCTTGTCAAAATGCTGCTGAAGGTAACTGCATTCCTGAATTGTGAAAAAAAAAGAGGAAGTTTGGCTTCTTAAATCTTTTACCAAGGTTTCATTTCATTATATTCAGAGAGATGCACTGCAATGCCACACAGGCTGCTCTTGTGTAGTTATGCATTTTGAAAACAAGGTTCACCTATGGCTTTCTGCCAGGTATGGCATTTGAGCTGGACAATTATACCCGATTGTTCTCCCTTTTACTAACTCAGAGTTCTCATTAACTCGCTGTAGCGAATCCCTGGCTCATATTTTCTTGGAGGGACTCATTGTGAAACATCTAAGTCTGTGGGACTCATTGACAACCACCTGAACATGTTCCCACTGAGCTGAAGCAAGGTGCCAGGGCTCAAGATTTAAAAAAGCTAGTGTGAACCCTGCTAACTGGTAGTGGACGTTCAGGTAAGGGGACTGAAAGTCAATTTGAACTTCCATGCAGGGTCATGCAGTTGTATATAATTTTTTAATATGGAAAATCCATAGTGTAGCCATGCTGCTTCATTTTTTACTGAAAAAAGTGAAGGAGAGATTGGATAGCCCTCAGGAGTGAAGAAAAGAGTATACAATGGTGTTAGCACCCTGCTACCCCAGTGCTGCAGCTAAGTTATTCCCATTCAACATTCCACAGTCAGATTCTTGCCCATATCAAGACATTTGATGGCAGACCAGCTGAAAGCCCATTTTTTGAGTCATGCCAGATAGCAGTTAGGAAGAACGATGAAGAGGTTTAATGACCTTTTTTTTTTAAAAGGAGGAATGGGAGTATTAAGCTAGCAGTTTGTCTTTTCAGTAGTTTGTCCTTGACACCAATATGCCCATCAATCTCAATGAAAAGACTTGTAATGTAAGCTGTTGGGTACCCACTTCATTAGCCAGACCAAACACGTGCATGAGGAAATTAGGCTTCCACAGAATGACCAGAATGAGAAATATTTTTATCCCTTCTGTCACCAGTACAACTAATCAAATGGATGGTGAAGACCCCTACCTATACCAATGGCAATTATTCCAGCTGGAAAACCTGTTTATTATGAAGTTGTTTTATATGTTGTTCATTTACACTGTATGTTATGCTGTCCAGTTTTATATTGTGATAATATTTTTTAGTCTGCTAGGTCGCCTATTTCTATGTCATGTTGCTATTGGTCACTTTAGCTTCAAAGCCTTAAAAACTAATTTAAAAAAACTAAAGATGCTAGGTGACCAATTTATAAGACACACTCTGGATAATAGAACTCCTTAGTGTTCATCATCCAGAATGTACAGAATTCACCTTTATGTAAGTTAAAAGTCAGAAGTATGGAGGGTGAGCACTTGAATGAAACTGCTGTACACTGAACACTATTGAGGAAATGGAGCTGCCTTTTTTGATTGGGTGTTAAGAGGATGGGACTCCCTTGGGATGAAGATACTAGCAGATCTTGCTATGGATTTGTTCTTTGCATACAATATGAGGTGTCGCCGTGGTTGCCCTCCTGTGGCAATGACTTGAGCAAAAATCCTTGCTGTCCTCGTGCTTTGTTTCACTATGCCATCTCTTCTGAAGCACATGTCTACTTGTGCATATAATAATAACAAATATAATAACATGACAGAAGGAAGGGTGCACCAGTTTTGGGTCTTACCTAAACACCACTTGTCAATCTAGCCCAGTTGAAGCCTTGGGAGCAGGGAGCTTGCTGCATGAGCAAAGGAGTATTTATTATAATATTTGTTATACTTAATTTTTTGAGTGAGAAACCATTCAATCCTTTTGTTGGTGGAGCAGTGGCTGACTCCCCGGTTGGTGTACCTCTGGGTGCTAGGCCTGACGAGCTACCACTCTTGCCAACAAAGCTATAGACTTTATTATAAGAAAGAGGTTGAAACTAATCCAAGTTCTGACTTCCTTTGATCTGCAGAAGGGACAAGATTTCTGCTTGGAGGTGTACTCTTTTCAAATATTACTCTGTGGTGAGTGTACTAGGAATACATAGAAGGGGTTTATGCCTCCATTGACATCACTGCAATGGATG
The DNA here is from genome assembly GCA_905338385.1 of Darwinula stevensoni. Classification (NCBI taxonomy): domain Eukaryota; kingdom Metazoa; phylum Arthropoda; class Ostracoda; order Podocopida; family Darwinulidae; genus Darwinula; species Darwinula stevensoni. Next base: position 43,887 of record CAJPEV010000601.1, on the reverse strand, counting down.
TAGGTCCTGTTTTGGTAAATGGACATTTTGATTTGAAAAAATTTGATGTGCCCAAAGTTGATTGTCCAGCTGCTACTTGCAGTAAAGATATCTGTCAAGATTTGTTTTCTTGTGCAATCATGCATCTGTTGTGTTGAAGATTGGTGTACCCTTCAACTGAACCAAGTTTCCAATAAGAGAAATTGCTAATTAAGATTCACCCTCTTCATAAGAAGCTGGATAGGAAAAACTACTCCTGTAACTTATAGGACTGTCATCATGGCAGTTTTCAAAACATTGATGCATTGACCTAAACTATCAATAGTGTATTGATGCACCCTTGGGGTGGGGAGGGAAGTTTCCAGATGATTCAGTTTTTTCTCTCTGTGAATCAGGCAGAGGTTTGACTTCCATTGTTTCTTGCCATGATTGGGGCATGGACCTCTATCCATCCTCCTTAACCCTTTCCATGGCAAATTAATATGGGAGTGGTCAGAGATGCACTAAATTCAAGCCAAAACTTGCTTTTAACTGAGCCTCTTTGCTATATCTCAGACTGTATGACAGTTCATTCTTTCAATTGGACTTCTGTTTTCCCTCAAATCTTTGCTGCCCGTGGTGCTACAAGCTTTGAATGAATTTCAAATACTGTCTCCAAATGGAGACACTACTATGGAAAAAGTTTATCTCATACTAGTGATTAGGGAGTGCAGGGGGAAGGTGTGACCTTTGGAATGAGTAATAAAGCCTACCTTGCCTCCAACTATAAAAAATGACATCCATTCATTGTTGTATGCTTTGGGACAGCTCAAATTTCAGATTGCTATTAAGAATTTGCTATTGCCATTGGGAAACAAACAGTTGCCAAGCACCATTCACATAGTTTTTTTTTCTATTTTTCTTCATTCAACACAGTCTTCTTTGGACATTGGCTCTGGCAGATGGCAAACCTGCCAATGGCGATGGTGCCATACCGGTGGTTGCCTATACATCAGTACAGTCTTAGATTCAAGCAATGTCCACGTGAAAAATTCACTGAGTTCACCTTAAGTAAAGTCATAAAATGCCCCAAGCCAAGTTATAAATTCAAAAACATAAGCCTGCATACTAAAGAAAAAGACAGGAATATAGAGAGGAGGATGAACCAATGTATGTTTCAAAATCAAAGGAGCAAAAAGTTACAGTCCACTCTCACAGCATGCACCTGATGAGATCAAGCTGAAGACTGAAACAGAAGCAAAAAAAAAACCCTTCCCAGTCTTCCCTCCCTTCCTTTCCCACTTCCTGTATCCAATTCTGACTTGTTTTCTTTTTCTTCATGTCTTTCATGTAGTCAATACCAGCATTTCTAGGATTCAATGGTGGTAGGAAATTGCAAGCCCATTCAGAAAAATCATATATGATTTTATGAGAAATGGGCATATATGATCTATCATATATGATATTACATGAACATATATGGGAATATGTATATATATATATATATATATATATATCATATCATATATATATCTATCATATCATATCATATATAGATCATATATATATATATATATGATCTTATATTCTTATTGAAACAATGAGTATATGATTATATATGGCAAGGCCATATAATAATTTTTTTTAAAACCATGTATGTAAAAGATATGGAGGAGCAGGTAAGATGCTTGTATCACTTAGTATGTCTATCTAGTACATAGTGGGGCATATGTGTCACACCTGAGAGACATGACCAAGTCAGGTGTGAAACATACATGGAAACTTGTTACTCTCAAAAGTATCTCCAATATATAATTTAAAAAATTTGGAACTAAGCTGAGAATTGGAACTTCGCCTGTCACTTTTGTGAAAATACAAAAACCATTCACTTCCAACACATCACAAGTACATCCCAAAGATATCCCAGAAGTAACTACTAGGGGCTTCTCAGTGATATCAAAATATCTGGGTGCCTTTCTTTCTGGAACAGACTCATTTCCTGAAATACAGGACAACCCTTCATTTTTAAAGGGTTGTTCCATATGGTGTACTTCAACTGAAGATGTCTAAAAGACATCTCTAAGAAATCCTGAAGATATCCCTTTCAAGATGTCAGATACCATCAAACTGAAGATGTCCTTAAAATATCCCATAAAGACCTTGGGACATCCTTGGGGTGTCACCATGCTATGAGGGTATGACCATGCCATACAAATTGTATACTATACCTTATGCATATGGGATATATATTTCTAGCAATATACAGGGTGGCACATAATAATGTTTCACATTTCATAGAACTATATTTCATTATTTATGTTAAGGTAGAAAATTAAATTACATGTCATCTGATAGGCAAAGTCAATAAGTTTTTTATGTTGAAAAGCATGTTTGAAGTCTTCGATGTTCCTTAGGATAATCTGCCTGCTACGTACGTACATCATTGTTTTCAATAAACTTGTTTAATGTCTCTTGTGTTATACCTCTGAACCCTGTTACCACAGGGTTAACCACAGAAGGTTTGAGTTCATCAATTGTGTGTTGATTTTGTCGAGAACACCATTTCTTTAAGGAAATCCCATTCTAAAAAAATGTGGCAGTCTGGAGATGATGCTAGCCACAGGATGCCCCTCCTCATACTGGTAATGCTTTCTCTTCAAAAATATCCACAATATTCTTAATCATTGGATTTGATGTTTTATCAGGAAACCATCATCTACATTCTCCCTTCATAGTAACAGGTGAATGCATTTCAATAAATGTATGCATAATGAACACCATAAGCTTGTTTTTTTTTCCTGATAAAATGCCTCCATCAAATCCTTCAATTAAGAAAATCATTAATAAGTCTGAAGGGAAAGCATTAGGAGTATGAGAAGCAACATCTCTTGGCCAATAACATCTCCTGATCTTAGACTGCATTTTCTTTAAATGGAGTTTCCTCCAGGAAAAAGTGCTATCCACACACCATTGATGAACTCAAACATTCTGTGGTGTGTGGTTATAGCACTCAGAGGCATAACACAAGAATCACTGAGCAAGATTATTTAAAACACTCCCAGACATTACAGACAGATTATCCTAAGGAATGGTGAACACTGAAAATGTCTTTCACCGTAAAAGAAAAAATTTGGGGTTTGCCAGTCAGATGATGTGTAATTCAAATTTCTACCTTAATAAATAATGAAAATACAGGTTAATGAAATGTGAAATGTTTTTGTGCACCACCCTGTATTTTGTTTTGAAAGCATGCATGCTGAACATGTATATACAATAAATAAATAAATAGTCCTTCATTAAACCCATATGCTTAAACCAGATATATCATATTTGCAGAAGCTTATCCCTCAAACCACAGAATTATTATATATATAGAATATATATGCTCCCCAGGTATGTTTAATATATAAGTAAACCTTATATGCCCTTATACTAGTATATGTATGTTCATCTTTCAATGCATGAAATATAAATGAATCTATAAGGCACTGATAATTGCATATAACTACCATATATAATCTTTCTGTATGGGGCAGATCACACCACCTCTTCCTTTCCCTCCCTGGACAGACTGCATTGTACTGTACTCCTCTCAATCCAATGGTCATTTCCCCTTCAAAAGATTTGTTGATACATTGTGATGGTCAAAGAAGCTGTTGATACTTCCAACCATTGTTAGTGGTGTCGATGCATCGATCTATCATGACAGCCCTAGTAATTTATAGCAAATGGAAAGTATGTAGAAATGTTCCCTTAACTGCAGGTGCATACATTGACATTTTTAAGCATGCGGTTTTCCATGTTTGAAAAGTCTTTTCCAATTAACCATAAAAATGATTCTGGCAGATTGGGAAATTCAAATTGTAAGTAAGCTTTCTCTACAAATTTTCCATCATGTTGCTCAGAAGCTTTTCAGGTATTTCATTCCTAGCTGAGGAAAACCTCAGTCACTTCATATGCATGGGAATGACTTTATTTTCCCAGTACATATTATTCTCGAGATAGCTAACAGAAACAGTCAGCAATATCCTTAGACAATGAACCTTTCTTATGGTGGTTGGAATGACAGAAAAAGAGAGAGATATGCATGCAGAAGCCCTTATCTTCGATTCCAGAATCACTTCTCTTTGCATTTGAGTCTGGTACTATCTGGTTCTAATTTCTTATCTCTGGTCTTTTTGATCATTTCTGCTTCCAGGATTCAAAATATATATGAACCTTTTAAAAGAAAACTTGTTTGTCAAACTTTCCTCCAAGGTGTCCCACACCTGTGAGAGCATGTTGAGAATGCAGAACTCCTTAGGTGTTGAAAATTGTGAATGTTAGATCATTAAGGTTTTCTGGGAAGGTGTCCATAGTCCAGGCATAAATACTAGAGCTCTCTGCTCCATCAAGACCTTTAATTAGTCTGATCTAGCAACTTTCAATCTTTAATATTTTCACTTGACATTGCAGAAATCCATGCTATTATCTTGTCTTTCTGTTTATTCCATGCAATAAATAACTAAATATCTGATAATGATTCAGTCGACAATGTTAATCTCTCAAGTGTGCAATTTCTCAGACAGAAATCCACCCCAAGTGGGGACTTTCTTTGTGAGAGCTTTATTTTGCATTTGTGTATTTAGAAATTTACTACTGCTACTAATTTGAAAAAGAGTAGTAAATTTCGATACTAGTAATAAATATACAAGTGGTAACTTTCTATTTGAGTAGCAAATTTTTTTCTCACCCTCAAATTTCAGGTTTTGAGTTCATTATTTAACTTGAACTCAAATAATTGCATGACATACATACATGGAAGGCCAAAAAAAAGAGAGATAGTTTTCAACAATACGCCATACTGCACTCACTGCATGTATTTTAATTTGGTTTGCTGCATTTGAAAGAGGAATGAATTTGCTTTAAAATGGTTTCCTTACATTTAAAATATCTTCAACAATTAAAGAAATATGGTAACTCATGTAAACACTAAGCAAAAATTAAATTCCCACAGGACAGGACAGGAATGAACAGGCAGCAGCTGAAGGTCACATGCTGTCTTCATTTGGATAATTAATTTGTTTTTTTTTTGCTTTTTTTTTTGCCAAAGCAATCATATTAGCAATCATTGAAAAGAAATTAGACACTGAGAATGGACAAGAGTTCCTGCTCATCATGTAGTGGAGGAAACCTTTGAGCAATCGCCCTTCCTGGTCATCAAGATCACTTTGAACCCCTCTTCCACTCAAAATTCTTTCTTTGCAGATGCTTTTCATGAGCTTATTCCCAGTTAATGGTGTATCAATAAATTAGTTTGAATGAGTTTCAATTCAAAGATTTTCTCAATGTTTTTTAGAATTTCCCTTGGTTTATGTCTGCCTGAGTCTGCATGATATGGCAAAAAAGACCAGTAAATTCAAGTGTATGTAATGATATCTTAAGTCATATCTCACAAAAATTGCTGAGGATGTGGCATGTCTTCATTTATTTGAAAGTCAACAAGGCTGCCAAATCCATCAATTCAAATCAAAGTTAGGAGTGATATTCTATGACATGTCAAACATTTAAAATTGAACAATTCCTTCAAAAGTGAAGGGAAATTCTGAATGTACTTTTTGAAAACTCTTTGGTTCACTATTCATTTGCAATTCATTTGGAATAAGCTCATGAAAGCCATCTGCTTGAGACACCAGCCCAATTATTGAATTGAAGAGGAGTTTGATGATGTCTTGATGACCAGGAAAGACAGCGCTCAACAGCCTTCCTCCCCACTACCAGTAGGTGCTCTTGTCCATTCTCAGTGTCTAATTTCTTTTAAATAATTGCTGATGGTATTGTTTCAGCTCATTAAATTTGTATGGAATTTTGAGAACAAATGGAAGGTGATGAAGGTAAATATGACAATTTGACTGTTTTTGTAGCTTTAGTGGCTGTATTTTCTGAGAAAAATATATGTGTTACCATAATGAAAGGATTATTCTTGGTATTTTTATAAGTAAATATAGTCTTCTGATATTCATAATGGGTTTCTTATTGACAATTCTCAATGCCTTTCTTTTATGGAAAAAACTTATTTTCTAAAAATCCATTGTCCTTGGCATCTATTGTACCTGGACCAGGACTTATTCTGGCTTTGCTTTTCATTGAAGATTGTTACAAATCCTGTTGGGAGCTGCTTTCTTTATTCAGATCAAGACCTAATGCTACACCATCTCATTGGTTAGACTTGCTTGTTATAGTGGGCCTTCTGTGGACTCCTTGCAATATGGGTCAAAGTTGGTGCTGAAGTCATAAACAACTTTAAAAATTACACTTTAAGTTTTTATCTTTTATGCCATAGATCACAATGTCCATGAAATTCTGACTTTTCCTGCTCTTATTAGCAGTACTTTCCAAAGTGGAGACAAAGGGAGCATCAGTTGTGACATTTTTATCTTGAAGACTACAGGAAATGCTGAAAATGGCATCTGCAATGCAATTTTTTTGTTGTCTAAATCTAAGCTCACTATCATCATTTTGCTTCATATGAAAATCAGGAATTGAGTGTGGAAGACATGGATTTCTATATTTTCTCTCAGGCTTCAGGAAAGACACCAAACATACATGTGGATCCAAGGGCTCTTCGTGATCCTCGTCTTGTTGGGAAGATCAGCAAAGAACTATCACAGTCTTCCATACAAAGTACAGATTCCTCATCAATGACAGCTTCATCCACTACTGGAGCTCAAAGTGTGACCGCATCTGCACGTGATCCACGTCTTAAGAAAACTGACTCCATACAAGAAACTGAGAAAAAATATCCTGCTGAGAGGAAGAAGGAAGAGACCAAGAAACTTCTTCCCCACAATTCAGACAAAGAAACAAAACAAAAGTCTGATAGCTCCAAGTCAAAGGAGGAGGATCTGAAATCAAAAGAGAGTGATACTGGTATCAGTAAACAAAGATTGCCAGTTGCCTCACAGGTGAAAGTTGGAGAGGGTGCAAAACTGAAAGATAGTTCTGGGTTTAGGTCCAAGGATGAAAAGTTCAAGTTGGAGGATTATAAGAGGAAAGTAGGGGAGAAATCCTCTTTCCCCATATCTACATCCAGCCCAAGAAAGTGCAAGAATCATGAAGAAAAAGCAGAGGGGAAAAGGAGACAATCAATCAGTCCTATTTTGAAGAAGGTTCAGGAGACAAGAGATAGGAAATCAGCTGAACCCAAAGCCAAAGACATTGAGAAGGATCTAAATCTCAAGGATAAATACAAAGACAAGAAAAAAAAGAAAGAGAGGATAAAAGAAAAGATGGAGCCAGAGACAGAAAATATAGCCCCTCATCCTCCTTCACCTACTGTAGGAGAAACAGAAATCACACTGACTGCAAGTGAGTCATCATCAAGGGAAGAAGTGGACAAGAATGAGCTGCAAAAGTTTAGAATCCCAAAAATTGTCAAAGGCAAGAGCAAAGTTTCTTGTATACACCTCATTTTTTTGACTCACCTGTATCCTGATTGTACAGAAAACATGTTGCTTGCTCTCAGAAAAAGATGAGGTGAAGGAGAAAAACTTGGGAGAGAATGGAACTTGTGGAGATGATGAGAAAGATGAAAGTTCCTCAATATTAGCAAGAGATGAGGATCTTCGTGTTCTTTTTCCTCCGCCACCCCCACCACCAACCATCTCCAGCTCATATCCTCTACCAGATGAGAGTTGGTTTTCATTAATTGTTCTTAATTGAAATGTAAATGCTTTGCAGTGTGTAAGTCTTCAATTGTTTCCTTAGCTGGGTACGTAGGTCCTGCAGACATAGGGAGAGCAGTGCCTTCTGATCTGGGAGATGTGGATATGCGATCCATGTTGTCTTCTGAGGTCAGGAAGCGACATACTGATGTTCCTCAGGAGCCTCCTGTCAAACGCAGCAAGGAAGAGATTCTTGATGAGTGAGTCTTCCTTCCAAAAAGCTAGTGCATATAAAGCATATCCCTATGCGTCATAGATGTGTTTTGAAACACATAATAGTTTTGAGCATCTGCCATGCAGTAAATGGTGCCACCACTCCTTCAGTGCATTGCAGCATCACTGGTGCTGTCTAGGCTGCTCACTAACTACAAGCTGTATTTCAATGTTGCTTCAGCTGTTGTTGAGGGAAGTTGTATTGCCAAAGGGAAGGTAACCAAAAAAAATAAGTTTTCAAAAATTTAGTGGAAGCAGAAAGAGTGAACCTGAGTTTTTTTTAAATATTGTGCTATTGTGATTATCATAGGGCAACCCTTCAAGTTTTTTCTCAGGTGTTGGTTGATAACAGGATGACTTTTCTGTGGTGTGTTTGAAAACACCTCTGGAATGGAAGGCTGCCAAAGGCTGTTCAGAAGCTATGAAATGATGGTGATAATTCTTGAAGTTTCTCGTGACCATTTCAAGCTCAAGCATGTCTATAACTATTGAAATTGATTGTAGTTGAAAAATATGTATTTTCTGGTTGGTTAGGGGTCATGTATTTAAAATATATCATGACCTTCCTTAGGATAAAACCATCTAAGTTTGGACAGTACCTAAGTTCAGACACTGCTGCAAACATTGTTACAAAACTAAGCTTTTGCGAGGCTGCCTTCAGAAACAGTTCTTCCTAACATGAGATGAATACGTTACTGAGCAAAGGACGAGCAGTGGCCATGATGACTTTGCCTGGTTCCAAGATCTTGAGCTTAGGCCAATGCTATCTTACGAATGGAGTGAATTTTTCAAAAAACCATAAAGAGAGAACCTTACTTTTAAACCATTCCACACATGACATTGTTGCTTTCTGTGCTCATTTCTTACTTCCCAGGAAACTAGGGGGACATAGAGTCCTGTTACACAGAATGCATGTGCCTTGATCAGAATACTGCCTTACTTCCCATGTGTCCGAACTTGGATCAGGAAATGTTAGAGAAACTTAAGTTTGGACATACATTCTTATGTCATATCTATGAAAACATGATGTCCTCTTTGGATAAGGAATACTTAGAATTGATATATGCTCAGTTGAGTCATGCTTTTCAAAGAAAGGGTATTTTGGAGCCCTGTTTAAGCTTTCATGATGGGACATGTAACTTTGGACACCATCTGGCACATGCATAAAAATACAACTTCATATATTTCTTAGCACACCTAAGTGTGCGGCATGCCTTCAAAGCAATGCAATCGTGGTTGAAGGTTGGAGTGCAAGTGATCCTTGATTCGAGGCTGTTGAAAAGACAATCAGGGCTTTCAATTTTGGTGAGACATCTTTGTGGAAGGCCATTATTGCTTATGGTGAACACATCTGTTAGGAAAATGTGTCTTGAGGAGTTGTACCTCTGAATTTGGAGTAGGGATGTACCCCTGAAGTGGGATGTTTTCTAAATTAAGCATACTAAGAAATACTTGTCTACAGAATGTAACACACTGCCTGCCTGTTTTGCTTGGGAAAGAAAGTGAAAATATTACCTCAATGAGAAATGTGCACCCAATGGAATTAACCATAAAAGTAGGATTTTTCCAGAAATTAGTAAATGGAGTGCAACTTACACACCAAATTCCAGGTCTCTGTATTTGCTGCCACTACTCAATTCACTGTGGCAAAACAAAAATCTAAATATATAGCTCCTCCCTGCAAAAAAAAAAAAAAAGTTCCCCCAGAAGATATATAGCAAAAGTAGTATTTTCCTGAAGTCTGGATACCTATTTAGTAACATTTCAGCCTTCTGTCTCCATGATTCCCTGGAATGAAATCTTTTTTTTTTGGGAAAGGTATACCCCAAAAATATGCCCCCTGAGATGGCATCCTAAAAGAGGATTTTTTTTCCTGAAACCTGCATCTCCATACCAATGTACCAAGTATCAACTCTGTCTCTCCATTTAGTTGGAGCAAATAAATTATTGGAGATACACTTCTCCCAAAAAAGTACCTGAAATCCACATCATCAGAGCTATTTGTGTACCAAGTTTGATTTTTCTATATCATATATATGCACTAGTGGCCAAAATTGTGGAAACACTTGAGAAAAGGCAAATTATTTACATAAAAAAATATATTTATTATTTGGATTCCATTACAAAATCATTTCAATTGCAGTCACTGACAATGAAGTGGTAGTACGTCATAAGTGACACATTTTCATGGTAATCAAAATATATGAATTGGGCCTACAATGCAGTGTATATAAAATACAAATGTTAGTGTGGTTAGGAAGTACCTAACGACCTAAAGTATATAAATTGTTATAGCAAATATTCTCATACAATCACATTTTTAATAGTAGCAGACACTATACAATAAAATAGCATATGCTTTAATAGCCAACAAGTATACATTTAAACCATTATACTAGAGGCCAAAGTTGTGGATACGCTTGCGTGCAGTATTCCATGTATCTAAATTATGGTACTCCTGATTGGAGTTATCAGCTGGAGAATGATTATAATGTGTAGTTTGGTCACATAATTCAATCTGTTCAAAATATTCAGAGACTTTTGCAACAGGTAAATATTTAAAAAGAAATGTATTATTTGCAGTTAATATGTAATGGTTTAAATGCCTAAGTACATCATTTATTGAGCATAATTTAAATACCATAGTTTAATTAAATGAATAAGTTATTGTATTGAATAGTGTCTGCTACTATAAAAATGTGATTGTATGAGAATCTTGGATAAAACAATTTATATAGCCTTCTTTTCCCATACCACACTAATATTTGTATTTTATATACTCTGCATTGTAGGCCCAATTCATATATTTTGATTACCATGAAAATATGCCAGATGTGAAGTACTACCACTTCGTTGTCAGTGACTGCAATTGAAATGATTTTGTGATGGGATCCAAATAATAACTATATATATCTTATGCAGATCATTTGCCTTTTCTCAAGTGTTTCCACAATTTTGGCCACTAGTGTATATGGTAGAATTAAAGTCAGTTGCTTGCTCACTCACTCAATCGCAGTTGTCCTATTCTAGAAAATAAAGAAATGATCCAATTTTAAAGCTGGTTATCATTATTTTACACCACAGTGAAGTGTTGCAAGCCTCTTTGAGACGTTAAAAAGGGAGTGTTCGAACTAAGGTGAAAGTGTCCGAACTTGATTTTTTCTGCATTCTTGTTTGGACATCCACATTATAGGCAATATCAGAAGTCATAAGGCTAGGATGGGCAACATCTTTGTAGCACTCATACCTACTCGTGTCATGCTCCCAGGTGCATAAAATGAAGCTTCCAGCTTGCACAGTTGATATAGGATGAGCCAATTATAAGGCTTGGTCAGCTTAACCGTCTGAACATTGATGGTTTTATCCTACACCCAGTAGAATCTGTGTAGGATGGAATTCTGTATCATGCAATGAAAAGTAATTTTTGCTTCTGAGCATACATGGAGTGTTTTCATCTTGTTTTTTTCCCCTTCAGCCACAGAGGTATTTAGAAACACATGCCTGGTTCAACCAGTAGCAGGCAGCAAAAATCTGGGGGGAAAATTCAGGCATTCCTTGGCAACGTTTAGGACATGTGAAACCTAAAACTGCTAAAAAAGAAAATCCTTAAAAAAATAATTCTGTGATGCATAGGGATTTCCCCCTCCCACTCAAAAAAGTGTACAATGTCATATATTTTCTCATTGCTATCAGTGGGAATATGTGAGCTCCTTAGTCAGTTGGCTTGATTCTTTCTTCTTTTCGATCTAAATAGGTTTTAGAGGACATTCTTTGCCAAAAAAAAAAGCGAAGAATTTTGGGTGTATTTCAGCATAGACTTATGACTGTAATGGATGACTTCCTTTCAGGCTGTTTGGAAGTGAAGATGTTGACCTGCGTCCCATGCACCCAGCCCCATTGGGTGTTCACAATCGGAATCCCCATCGTTCTCCTTCTCCTGTTCTGCAGTATCATAGTCCTCCTCATCTGGATGATGATAGACCAATCTGGGGTGCCTGTGCCAAGATGAATCAAGTTGGTGGTTGGGCCCAATTCAAGGAAGATATTCCTGATAGATTTCGATCTCCTCGTGCTCCTCCTCGAGGTCCATGGATCAGAGATAACATTTCCATATCCCCTACTAGGATATCCCAACAACTTCCAGCTCCACAGGGCCAGTTTCGAGGACATGGTTTCCGAGGTTCTTTTCGAAGTACTCGTAGCCGTGTTGGCTGGGGTCATAGATCCTCTTTCAGGCTAAGGCTCCCTGTTGATCGTCTTGGGAGACCCCTCCGCTATCATCAGCTTCCAGGTAGTTTTTTAAAAAGTAAATGTCTCATTATATCTTGCCATGAAATATACTTTGGATTGTATTGAAGAAATAAGGGAAGTAGCCACTTGCATTATTCCTACATTAAATCAAATGGTTTTTCCCCCCTGCTTTACCCATGTTTCTCTTTAAATTGGAAATTGTTGAAACAGTTCAGCATGATCACTTATACTGAGTGTTGAAACACAATGTAAATTTGCATTCAGATCAGTCTCATTTTAAGCTATCCCAGACATTCTTCTATCATCCCTCTCAACTGGCTCATTCTAGTCTCAATATTCAAAATTTTATGTCTTGGTGATGAGATTTGTAATCCCATTTAAGTTTGACCTTCATTATTGCATATTGTGATTTGAAGAGCAGATTGCAGAGACATACTGTTGAAGCATGTTTCAATATTCATTGCTTTGCATGATGGACCACTCATCCCCTTCATATACTCTTTCATTAGATGATCCCTTGGAGAGGAAGAGAATGCTATCCCAGGGAAGAGATGGATATAGCTATGATTATCATCTTTGGAAGCATGGTCGACGACTGAGTACTTGTGATCCAGAGGAGATGCTTAAAGAAGCTAGTCAGCAGTTGAAGGAGGGCCTTATCTCCCAATCTGATTTCACAAACCTCCTTCAAAAGGTATGCACTGTCAAATGTTGTGCTATTAATTGGTGCTTTGCTATTGCCACTTTTTGTTATTCAATCAGGTGATACAAATGAAGAGACAAGAAGAGGATAGAGGTGGGGAGCAAAGGACCTGGGATGATCAGCGATGGTCTCCTGGAAGACGTTCTCCCATGCATTTCAGGAATTATCCTCCAACAGTTGGCCAGGGTTTGTTTCAGTCATCTCCATCCTTTCAGTGGCCTGCACACCCAAACCTTTTGACAAGAGGGTGGAGAGACTAGCAGAGTCTTTTGGAAAAATTTTCTGATGGAGGTGTTAGATCTCAATCCATTCTATGAGCTGATTTATCCTTTCTTCATTCAATCCTTTTTGTGGGGGGGGCAGGGGGGGGGTATCCTTGTCCCATGGCTTTGTATGGGGTGATTTTTAACAGCCACTGCTAATACTACAACTGGTGAGTTGTTTTCCTTAGAATGATGCTAGTTGACAGCTTGCATGCTCATTGAATTGCTTGATAGAGGCCAATTGGAACATGACCATGCCCACATGAAAATTTCTTATATGGCAGGTGGTGTGATTCTGTGTGGATATATGGACAAGTATTAGTTGAACAATCCATTAGGCTTTCCTATTTTCACAATGCTTGTATAAGAGGACCTATTGGAGAGATTTGAAATGGAATTTTTTCTAAAAAAAATTAAACATTATAATCATGTAGTGTATGCTTTATGAGAACCCATGTCTCCACTATCTTATGGGTAATATTGCAGAAGCACAATACCCTCTACATCTGCTGTCTTTGTCTGGTTAAGCACCATGTTAAGCTCTTGGAAACTGCATGAGAGGTTCAGGATTTACTGAAAATTGCACTCAGGTACAATATGCCATTGCTTGCAGCATCATACAGGTAGTTCAAATGATTTCAAGATGAAAGGAAAAGTGTTGAAGGTGATTCCTGTTAAAGTTGCCCAACAACCAATAGGAATTGGTTCATGGGTGACATTCACAAGGATTTGTCTTCATGGAATCACTTAATGTAACTTATGCACTACCCAGTGTATATATACAGGGTGGGCCAAAAGTTTTTACCCCTGTATGCCGCCCACGGAAATCATCCTCAGCAGCTGGCTTCAAGGTCGTGCGCGTCGTCATTTACTTCCTTCCTAATTGTTCCCTACCTTCTTACCTTTCTTCATAATGTGAAGGATGAAAATTTGAAGATTTTGATGCTTGATTTGGATAACCGACCAGCAGAAGATCGTGACAAAAGTTAAACGACCTCCAGTGGTCCACTCCGCGCGTTGTTATGAGTGCTCGTCTTTGCAGTGTTAATTTTTTTTAATTTACCTTTTTTTACCTCTTATTCAGAAACCCTTACAGGGAAAATGGGTACAAACCGTGTTCTAACTGAGAGTGATAGAGTTTTAATCCGGTCGCTTCGTGAAGAAAAAGGATTTACCTTGAACCAAATCTTGCATGAATATCCCGATCGAAAATGGAAAAAAAACGACTGTGCGTTATATCTTGCGAAAACTGCGTGAAACTGGCAATGTTGAACGTCTTCCAGTCACAGGCCGTCCCAGAAGAGCAAGAACGCCAGGAAACATTGATGCTGTGACCAATTTTCCCTGTAAGGGTTTCTGAATAAGAGTTTCAAAAAAAGTAAATAAAAAAAAATTAACACTGCAAAGATGAGCACTCAGCACAGCGAGCGGAGTACACCACTGGAGGCCGTTTAACTTTTGTCACGATCTTCTACTGGTCGGTTATCCAAATCAAGCATCAAAGTCTTCAAATTTTCATCCTTCACATTATGAAGAAGGGAAAGAAGGTAGGGAGCAATTAGGAAGGAAGAAAACGACGGCTCCTCTTATTCAGAAACCCTTACAGGGAAAATGGGTACAAACCGTGTTCTAACTGAGAGTGATAGAGTTTTAATCCGGTCGCTTCGTGATGAAAAAGGATTTACTTTGAACCAAAGTAAATCCTTGTGTGAATATCCCGATCGAAAATGGAAAAAAACGACTGTGCGCTATATCTTGTGAAAACTGCGTGAAACTGGCAGTGCTGAACGTCTTCCAGTCACAGGCCGTCCCAGAAGAGCAAGAACGCCAGAAAACATTGACGCTGTGACCAATTTTCCCTGTAAAGGTTTCTGAATAAGAGTTTAAAGAAAAGGTAAATAAATAAAAATTAACACTGCAAAGACGAGCACTCAGAACAACGCGCGGAGTAGACCACCGGAGGCCGTTTAATTTTTGTCACGATCTTCTGCTTGTTGGTTATCCAAATCAAGCATCAAAGTCTTCAAATTTTCATCCTTCACATTATGAAGAAGGGAAAGAAGGTAGGGAGCAATTAGGAAGGAAGTAAACGACGGCGCGAGCGACCTTGAAGCCAGCTGCTGAGGATGATTTCCGTGGGCGGCACGGTATAGGTTTGTTTTGGCAACTTTTTTTTTCTGTATGTTTTTTTCAAACAACCATGACTCATCTCCAAATGAATGTAGGAACTTAAAACCATACATTTTCAGAAAGGGCATGAAATGAACTTTCTTTTAGTTTTTTTTCGACTCTGTAGCCCAAACCGTTCAGGAGATATTCACATTTTTATACAGGGGCAAAAACTTTTGGCCCACCCTGTATATTCAGGGTTGTTATAAAGTCACCACTGTATCTTGATTGCCAATAGCTTCTCAAGAAACAGTCAGATGCTGCTGATACTTGACAATGAGATTTATGAGCATAAAAGGTTTTTTTTTTTCAATGCCACAGGATGGTGTTACATGTGATAGATGGCACTGTAGTCAGCTGCAGCACCCAGCTATGTGCCAGCATGGAAATGAATAAGTTTTAGGTCCATGAACATTTCTGTCAAACATCAGCTACATCTGAAAATTCCTTTAAAAGTTATGACCAAACAAAGTCGAATGGGTACAAGTCACAATCCAACTTTGTTAGACCATATCTTTTGAGATGACTCTCAGATGCAGCTGATATTTGGCAGAGAGGCTCTTGGGGTCCAAAAGGTTTTTATTTCATGCCTAAAAAATTGTGTAGCACAGAGATAGGGGGTGCTGCAGTTGACTACAGTGCCATCTATCAGCATGCAGTGCTATCTTGTGACAAAAAAAAAACCTCTATGTTCAATCCACAGACTCATAATCATTTCCAATGCTTCACTGCCAAAAGGTTTTCCTTTTTTTGATTGCCTCAAAAAATATTCAATAAACACTTCAATCATGTAATACAGCGAAATGAAACTTGTTGCAGTCAGTAATAAATATTCTAAGATATTCTATTCTGAGAAGATATTATGTGTAATTGTGTGATCTTGAAATACTTGGCACAATTAAACTTTGTTGGGGTCAACAGTGATCCTTTGGTATGTAAAATTTTATAGTAATAGGAAGGTTGGGTTGGCAGGAGTTGGTAGGGGGTGCCCCTTGAAATGGTTGGGTGGATGGGGCATGCCCCACCAGGAAGGAGTCTGCATGCCACTGTCTCCTTTCTCCTGTGTAATAATATGTTCTTTGATGGTGATGCATTGAAAAAATATTATTGCAGAAGGCCTACCAGGTGAAAAAGTTGGATGGATGTTCCAAGATGCAGATGTGATGCCTCAAGGTTCACCTCAGTGCCCTGACAGCAGTTTTGTTGAAGAGACAAAGACCCTCATGATTGATGGAATCCCTCGAGAAATTCGCTTTTATGGAGAAAATCCAATAATCTTCAAGGATTGGGATGACCCTCGGAATCTCTACTTTAAAGATGGTTCTCGATGTGTCTACATTGATGGCAAGCCAGCCATTGAGTGCTCATTTGGTGCTCCAGATGTCGAGATCCTTGTGAACAATTTGCCTCACCGAATTCGGTTAGGCAGTCCAATGAGAGAAGTGTACGTGGATGGTATTGGTTATGAATGTTTCTTCGGAGGAGAGCAGATTCCAATCACATTAGATGGACATCTGCATACATTACGCCTTCAGGGTCCACCCCCCACTGTTGTTATTGGGGAGGAAAAGCGATTGGATCTTGTTCTGGGCAAGATAAAAGTCTCTGTTGATAGTAAGATGTCCTTCTCTTTATTCCTGGATGGATCCCCTCAAGTTATTGACGTGTACAACCACCCAACTACATTTCAGTTTGTCAACAAATTCCGAGCCATTTTGATAGATGGGCCTGCATATCATGTTGACTTTGGAGGCCTTCCCTTGGTTGTAACATTAGGAGGGCGGACAGTGTCGCTTTCATTTTCCTCAGTCCCTCCAGGAGTCATACCAGGATACATGGAGGTGGCAAACATGACATCTGGGATAGTTGTGCCCAAGAGGTCACCTCTTCCATCTCCAAATGAAACACCAGAAATAATCCCAGGGTTGGAGACTGCACCAGTCCTTCCCATTTTGGTGCCACAAATTCCTCCAGAGGATGAGTATCGAAGAAGAAGCTGGAGGGATCGAGACAGAGACAGGGACAGGGACAGGGATAGGGATAGGGATCGACCTCCACACAGAAGAGGTAAGCCCTCTTTGTCATTATTCTGCATGATGCCTTTTGAGCAACAAAATGTCCTAATTTGCCACTTATTTTTTGTGTAAGATTTGTGCAGATTGCTAATTTCAGCTCAATAATGCTAGTTTTCTTACAGTATGAGTTGCTTCATACTGAAAAGATAATTTCATAATGTAATCCTGCAACAGATTCTGTAACAGAGGCAGAAATCACTTTATGAGGGTGAATCATGCTTCCTGGGAATGCTTATCAATACACCATAAGCCTTCCATATGACGGTGAGAAGGCAAGGTGTCATTAGACACATGCTGAAGCATTTTAAGGCAGGCAGAGCTGTCCCCTAAAGCTTTTATTTCCCTTTTACTTTTTTAGGGCTCAGAAAGAGCAGAAGGGGGGGGGGGGGCAATTTGATTGGAGAGGTTATTAAAAAATATTTTTTATATATATTTTTTTACACAAAGTGGTGCTAACATTTTAATTGATGTCTAGTGTGCTTCTCTTTGTTTGTAGTAATTGGACTGGTGGTAATTGGACAAGTCAGTTTTGACTGGTCTGTTATCCTGGATTTTCATGTGGTGGTCCATTAGGCAATCTATGTTAGTCTGCACCCAGACAGTTTATGGGGAGACCCCCTCAAAATTTTCGAATTTTTGGTGAAAATGTCAATTTGTCAGATTTTCATAGTTTTCAGTATTTCATAGTTTTCAGTAGAAAAACAATCCCATTCCATCAAAGCTACGAAGACTTTTGGCTCCTATCACCCTAATAAATAATGATTTTGTCGGCATCCTCTTCTGAATAGTTGGTGATATATCGTTGATGTCCCTTTTGTTTACAAATTTTGTCACATAATATCTTCTCTCACAGAAAATGGACCCAGGCATGCTATATACTGTTCATTCCATGTTGGACTCTGAAGTTTATGAATTAATATATACATATTTATAATGCATTACATGAGGTATAGTTGAACTCTTGTACTTGGAAACTAATTAGTGAAGTGAAATTTCAAATTAATTTTCTCTAAAAGTGTTTTTTTCGAACTTTGGAACAGTGTGTCTCTGGAATGCCTAGAGATTTTCTCTTCAAATTTTGTATTGTAATTCAAGATACATTTATGCATGTTTCTATGATGTGGTAGGTTTCCAATGTTGCTAAAAATGCCATAGTTTTTATAACAATGACATTTATAGCAAGGAGTGTGTGGTCATTTTGGTGCACCTGAAATGAAAAGTTGAGGAAAATTGAAAACATGTGAATTTTTAATTTTTATCACATTGAAATGTTGAACAATTATCTATCTGACTGTTTCACTTAGTTTTGTCCATCAATCTCTGATAGGTTAGCATGCCCCAAAGTAGTTTCTCAAAAAATGAATGGTGTCACTGGCAACTGGTTGCCATGGCAATATAGCCAGGAGGAAATACTGGGGGAACCACTGAGGAAATATGACCATGACTGAAAAGCCTAGCCTTACTGTGCATACATGACAAATTTCATGCAGCTATCTTACAAATAGTAACTGATTTTTTTTTCAAGGGGGGGTCTCCCCTTAAGATCAGGAAAGTGAATTCAATGCAGATTTTCAGGTGCATGATGCACCCCTTGCAACTTCATGATGCATTTCAAAGTCCCTAGAGAATGGGAATGGCATTTGATATTATTTTTTATGTGTATAAATACATTGAGCATTGGGAGAATGAGGCAACTCCTTCCATGGGTGCGAATTTAATTTACAATATACTCTAGCTTCTTTGGTGCAGAAGCTAACTCTTCTATCAGCTTCAATCTATCACACATCTGTATGATATCCCTTTTATCTGGAATATGTCTATATTACAAAATTGTTTATCGATGCTTCAGAATCTGTTGAAACCTGAAACTCAAGAAACTATCATTACAATATTTTTTTGCCAAGATTTGGTGCATTAAATAATTGGATTTGAGGTATCTGGTAAAGAATTGTCAAAATGGAAAGCACTCATGAAGTGATCCATCTGGTGTGCTAACACTCCAGCCCTAAGAAACAGTAATAATTTCCTTTGTCATTCCCATATTAAATAAACTCCATAAGGTTTTCCTTGTGTGCACAACTTGGTACTGCTGATTCTCAAAAGAAAATAGTGCTCTTCATGATGCCAAATAAACTGATATGACATGATAGAATGGCTGCTCCAATGTTCTTGAGTGTTTCCCAAAAATGACCAGCCCTCCTTGGGCCAAATGAGTTCGTTATGTGGAGCTATACATAAGGTACCTGACTTACAGCTTACTTGCAGGGAAACATGAAAAATTGCAGCTGTGAAACATGGCTTGATTTTTGACAAAACTATGTGCAGGCTTCCTTGTGATCCTTCAGTATGATGTTAGCATGAATTATTTCCAAAGCAAAGTGGTACCAAGTTTCATTTTTTGGCATTTCCTGCATCATAATTAAATTTCAGAAATCTGCTATTACTATTTATTAAGCTTTTCTACATTCAGTGCTTAAAGCTCAATGAAAACTTAGTTAAGCTTCCATGCCCAAATTTCTTTGGGAATAAGTAATATTGCCATATTGGAAGGATCAATGGTGTAATATTAATATACAGGGTAGGCCAAAAAAAAGCCCCAAATTTGAAGCTTAATAACTTGGACCCTGTTGGGCCAATATCAGTTTTTAAAGAAGCAAAATGAAGCTTATTCAATTTTCTTTCGAATGATATACAATTTTGGGGGGTTTGCTTCAGAGAAATGGCCAATATTACAGTTTAAAAAAAAGTGACAAATAAATTCCTGAAAACGGCTTTCCTGAGTTCTTTCCAATGTCGCACTGCTGCTGTTGCCTGTTTCTCCCATGCGCCCCCTTCTCCCACATGCCCCTGCATGATACAGATTGGTTTATGAGAGATCATGCGATCATGAGGCAAGTAACATGAGGCTGTTGTGGATTGTGGAGGAGGGCACATTGAACCTTTTTTGGGTCTGTGTGCATGTGAGTGATAAATTTGAGGTTGAGGAAAAGGAACTTGGAGTAAAAGCCCATTTTCAGGAAATTTTTTTGTCACTTTTTTTAAAACTGTAATAGCAGCCATTTCTCTGAAGCAAACCTCCCAAAATTATATATAATTCGAAAAAAATTGAACAAGCTTCATTTTGCTTTTTTTTAAATTGATATTGGCCCAACAGGGCCCAAGTTATTAAACTTCAAATTTGGGGTGGTTTTTTTTTGGCCCACCCTGTATATGATGGACATGATGGTGCCTTCTTTAAGCACATACTTTTATATTATTAATACATGGTCTGATTTACATTATCATGAGCATGGCCCCTATGTATCTGAGTTTTAGTCTTCAGTTAATTCCACTGTCACGTTCTGTGTTCTATTAACAAATTAAAAAATTTTGAGTGAGATGAATGAAGAGTTGAGTAGTTTCAGAGTCCAATGTTAGTATTCCAGCTGCTACATATGGGGAAACCCAGGGCATCTGTGTCATTCCATCTCAAGAGTCCAGAATTTCAAAAGCTTGCAGGTTTCATATGAATATTTCTGAAATTTGGCATGGAGGTTTACTGCATGCAGGAAGAAAGAAAATTCCTGGCCCATAATTTTGCTTTACATTCCTTGTTCCCAGGATATAGGGTAACAAAGTTTGACTTGGACTTTCTTCTGTGCAGATCCCCTGCATGAACTTTATTATCTCATGTACTAATCTAGCTAGGTTTTAAACATTTTCCTTACTTCCTTTCAAATCTCCATTTTCTGCATATTTTTTTAATTTAGGCATCAAATGAACATGCCTAGCATACCTATGCCCATCATGTTCCTGGTCTTTGGCCTGGAATGAGCATCAAAACCATGTTTTAATATGTATATTTCAATTGGCATACTTATAAAGGCAAGCACTAAAAAAGAAACACTCCACATTTCAGGGTAGTGTTTTTTATATGTACTGAGTTATTTATGTTAAATTGTTATTGTTAAAATTCTGCACACTTTTGCTGACTGGCTTCTCGATATTATTCACTTGGAACTTGATGCATTTCAAACTGAAGGATGAGAATAGTCATTCAGAAATGATTAAGTCGATTTCTGCTCTTTGTGACCCTCCCATGGTGACCTTTGAGGTCAATTGCTTGGGGCATCACTCCCCATCTAGCAGTGCAACAACAACTTCCATCATCCAGTGAGCCAAGTCTCTTAAGAAAGTCAAGGCAACAACAGCAAGGTGGTTAAACTACAGGGTGGGTCAAAAGAACTTTGGTTATCTTTATCACTCCACAGCACTGGTCCCCAAGAGTTTGCTAAAATTACAATAAAGCCTCTGTATAGAGCATTCATTCAACTTTCCAATGATGTCAACAGAATAAAGATTCATGGCATGCAGTAAGATAAAGAGTACAAGAGGTGGCACTGGAAATGTGAACAATGCCTATTCAAGATTACAATTATGCAAGCAAAGAGTAGACATCACCTGGAGCAAGTCTTACATGGTACTATATAAGTGCACTTTTCACGCACTCTCTCAGTTTCTGTGTGCATAACTACATTGGAATGACTAAATGGATATTTAATCTGTTGGCAGCAGTGGAAAGCTAGATAAATGTTCTACATAGGGAAACTATTGCTTGGTTTCGGACATGAAACTTTAAAGCATGAAATTCCTGTATGACAGTTTAAAATGTAATAGTTTGCAGGATGAAAGACTGCTTTGTCTTTCAGTCCACTTCAAAACCCAAAACGATTAGCCTAATGTTGCTTATATTACAGCCATATAACAGTAACTAGTGAGAACACCCCCTTGAAACTCAGGGTGTCACTTTAGATGTAATTTCCTGTAACCCATTTTGCAGCTATATTTGACAATACTTAAAGTGCTCCAAAAAATCTTTTGAATTAAATAAACAGTGAAAGGGGTAAAAAACCTAAAACCCACCTAAAGCCCACCTAAAAAACGAAAAATAAAAGTTGTGTTTCAATGACATTGAAGGGACATGTTCATGGACATTTGGACATTATTTAGACATGAGTCTGCTCACTTGACGGCAAGATGAAATTCAGGAAATGGAGGAAATGAAGTCTCAAAGAGCTTTGGAATGGGTGTAAAAGATTACTCTAGCTTGAATATTCTATTGAGAAATCAAGAAATACTTGTTAATGGATCTATGCAGGAACAAATTTTGTGACCCCCCCATATCCTGGGAACTATATGTGTGAATTTAATTTATACCCAAGACATTCCCAGTCATTGCCTGGCAAAGTGTATCAAATTGAAATTGGTCATTGATGTAGCTCCAAGGTTATGGGCAAGTTAACCTCAATGGCATGACCTATTCAAATTTTTTATGCTATGCCTGGCAATGATCAGGGGAAATTCTTAACATTATGACATGCCTTCACTAGGGAAATAGTTAAGATTCATTCATAACCTTTAGGTATGCTTGCATCATTGAGCACCAAATATGCAAGTATTACTGGTATGATGTTTTTCGTCATTTTTTCCTCAATGGAGCAATTCTCCTTTCCAAATTTGAAGTAAATCCATGAGATGTTACCTGATGCTTCATGTGGAATCATCCTTCTTGTGCCGTCAAGTGAGCCTCTGATCCACATGTTTCAGCTATTCAAGGTACCTTTAAAGAGCCATTCCACATTAACCCTGTAACTATTGTTCCAGATCCAATTGACCCTGATACAAAAATTTAGCCATTTCTTTAGGCTGTGCCATAAACTTGTCAATTCAAATACCCCATATATTTTTATGAAGACATATAGTAATCAGACAAAGTATTTTGAAGAGCTTCTTTGGGAATGAAGAGATGAAACAAAGAGTTAAAAATATGACTCTCCAGATTCTGGTAGTTACAAGGTTAGTGGGTGGAACATCCCTAAAGCATAGATTAGGTAAATTTTTTAGTTTATTTTTTTAAGGAGTATGCATGACAACCTTATATTGCTCATGTGTGAAGACAAGTGAAATCACCATATGGGTCTGTCCATGCAAGGTGATCCTGAGTACCTTTGCACAAAATTTCATTAAATTTGTGGAAACTGTACTGTACAAAATTTCATCATTTCTAGTCACTGAAGGTAAAAATAATTTTTATATTTATTATTGAAGCCCATGGGCAGAGACTTTGTGTAGTATCTCACTAAATAAATGGGAGTATTAGTCATTTATCTTATATTATTAGTACCACTCTCATCATCTATCACTCTCAATGATTCTCATTGATATGATGTATCACAGCTGTAGAGACTTAATAAGAGTTGATGCCACCATGGGATCTCCCATGCTGAGTGGTGATCTTGAATCAGCTCAGGCATGAAGGGAAGTTGTTGATTGTTTGCCTATGAATGCTGTTCTATGCTGAAATATATATACAGAGTTTTATTTTTAACATGTGGATCTCTGACTCAATCAAAGGAAAATCGATGATTCTGCTAGGTGGGTGGGATACTCAACTAATCTGGAAACAACTACACCAATCTAGTTCATCCACCTATCAATAGGAGTGATGATAACATCACCAGTTCAGTTGTTGGGCCTCCAAAGGAGACAATGAGGTGAAGGCAGAAAAAAGATATGAACTTGAGAAGAGTTATTGCTGCCTGCAGAGGTTGTTGCCTTCTTGCTTCTTCACGTCATCCTAACTTTTCAGCAATAAGTTTTTGCTGCTTGCTGCCACAACACTCCTACTCCTATAGTTTTAACTATGGTAAAACTGATAACCACTGCACAATTTTTTAAATGAGAAATCAAAGGAACCTCCTCAAAGAAGGGGCCATATCTCCTCAAACACTTTTAAAACAATCTTGATTTGAGTGTTGTTGGTATCTGCACTTGAAGATGCACACAATGGCATACTGTATGTTTTGAATCTATTATTGTGCTGCTGGATTCAGTCTGGGGGAGGTGACATAGTGAGTATCCTTGGATTGCAAGAGATTTTGGGCATTCAAATAAACTTTCAGTACATAACTTTTCTTTTATTTCCTAATAGGAAATATGGTAGGGTAACTTCAACTAATGTCAGGCTTTTGTTTCATATATGGCATGCATATTGTTGATGGGTTCTCATCTATGACAGAAATGTGGCCATTAGAGCTAGTGACTTTCATCTTAGGTTTTGTGAAATGTCATGAAATGTCATATCCAACACTTGCCTTTGAATGGATATAAACTTCTTGTAGAACAGAGTACAGAGTATGCAAGACTTTAACTAATGAAGTTTTTAGTCACTTCCAAAGGTCAAATGTTGCAGCCATTATATTAAAATATTAAAATATATTGGTTTGTCATTTGAATTTTTGTTTAATACATTTTGTGTATCAAATGTATTACTCTGGATGTCACCTCTGACACTATGGACAGACCCCTATATAGATCTTGTTTCATGCTCTTACTCTGGCACCATTAGCTTTGGCATTTCTTTAATTTTGATGAAAGATGGGATAGAAAATGGAGTAGCAGTGAAAGAACCAATTTGGTTACTCTAAAAGCTGTGAAAGTTTCTCTTTGGATTTTTCGCCCTTTCAATGTGCTTCATGGTAAATGCCACAAAAAATGAAACATCAACTTTATTCTCCTGTGCCACCAATTCACCATCTGATGTTCACATTTCAGGATTTATAGACAGGACAGAAAATGTAATGCACAGGACACATGTGGATAATTCAGTTGCATCACTTGGTAACATATATGCTTGGTGCATGTAGGATGCAATGTTTTTCCAGATTGATGAAAGTGTGTTCTTTAGACATACCAATCATCAGTGGTCTTTGTTCTATAGTTCCCTTATTGCTCATTTAAGATTTGGAGCCTGAGGCTTGGAAAGTGGACCCTTCTGCCAGGTTCATGTCTTTCCATAAGGTGCTGTAGGTCCTTGAGTATCAAAGAGGAAGAAGGATTCTGCAATAGTGGATTTTTATACTCTTAAGTTTTCTTTCTATTTGTAAAAATGGCATTGATATAGGCATATCAATGATTGCAATAGTTGTGGGAGTAAAATTAAACAAAACATGATCATTGAAAGAAAAGTGAAGAGTCATTGTGAAATTTGGGAATTTTGAGATGCCATTGTGAATGTTGCTCCTTTTTGCTGTGATCTATCAGCAACAAGGAGCAACACAATGCTCGTAACACTTTGTATACAGGGTGCGTTTTATGTGCTTGTGTGAAAAAGCTGTGCTTTCTCAGGTAATGTGATTAATTTTGTAAAGTGTTGTAGAGAGTCAGGGATGGACAATCACAACTTTCTACATGACCTGTATGCCATGTTAACTTTTCACTCTCAGAACATAGAAATCTGTATTGCAGTTGCTTTTGCACACCCCATCTAAATTGGATATTTGGGGAGAGAGGTCACTGGGCACATGTCATCATTATTCCACCAAAACCTAGCTTCACCTAGTCACTTACTGACTTTAGGAAATTCCTATTGAGGATTTTATAGGCCTTGCATTCAGTCCTAGAATCGGAGTAATCATCAGTTTTGTCTCAACCTGATTCTTCTTAACCTCTCTTGCTGAATTTTGGTATAGGACCCTCTTAGGCTTGCCTGATGAGAGAAACTATTCCAAGATGCTACAGTTTCTTGAATTTTACTATTTTGCCAGTTCTATGTGAACTTGGCAATATCTATTAATCTTTTTTAGTATATTAGTTGCTGTATTTAACCCCTCAAGCGTGTGCGATGTCATATGCCGTTCTTGTGCTGGAGGTGCTGCTGCCAACCAGATAAAGCCACACTTGAGGGGTTAAAGGAGTGCTTTCCGAAAAAAGTCTGATGGAGCTCTGGAAATGGTCCCTTGTTTTGTTCTCCAGGGAAGCAGAATTCATTTGAGTTCCTCAAGAATCTGTTACCATCAAAAGGAGAAAAGTCATCAACAGGTTAGCATCTGAATTTTTATTCAGTGTTTATCAATTGAAGCACATATTTTATATTTTCTTGTGGAAAAGTAATTTGCATTTTTTGTTGCTGAGTAAATGACAGGCAATTCGTGTAAGCTTTTTGTTTAAAATTCTTCTGAATTTTAAATTAAGAACATTTATTCTGTTTTGACTCATTTTAATAACAGGTAACAGCGGAATTCTTCAAATACAACTGAAAATACAAAATATCCACTTCAATTGCAGTGTATTTCTTGTTCTTTAAAGTCATTTAAAGACTTAGGCTCATGTCTAAATTCCATTTAATGATAATGTCTTCATTACCTCTGCATTCCTTTTAGATGGGAAGGATGTGGGGTCATTATTCTCTAAGTTGGTGGCTGCTGGGCTAGTTCCTCAAGTTCCCAGTGATGCTCCTTGTCCACAGGATGACTCTGAAGTTGAATGGACAAGTGAAAGTCTCAAGAGGCAAGTTATGCTACTTCTTCATGTATGAATATCACTCCAATAATTTTTTAAAGTTTTTATTGACAAATGAAATCAAATTCATTCAATCCCCTCATTGATTGAATGAGTTTCATTTAGGCTGCTTGTGAAAGTTTCATCCTGTTCTGTTCTGAGGGCTTCACTATGAACAAATAAAACCTTGATATTTCATACAGGCAAGCTTAACCCATGGAGGCTCTTTAACAGTTGTAGAAAATGATGACACAAATGTGATGAAGAATCAATTAAGTCCTTGACAGAATTGTTGTTCACAAGATGTCACTAAATGACAACAGTTAGACTTTGTCTGGAAAAGTCTGAAAACTTTCAGAGTGACCCTCACATATAGGGGGTGATCATTTGCAGCAATTTTACTGCTGGGTCTGCTTCTCCCACAGACAAAGACTTTTCCCCCAAATAAAATTTTGCATAGCAGATTTCAAATCTTGAAAAAGATTCTTCAAGTTGGATAATGCAAAGAATATTTTTGAGTTAAAAAAAGTGCCCAGTTTATGGGAACATCAACCTTTCTTCTGGCTGTCTGCTTTTGGATATTGCCATGTTACCATTATATGCCCTTTCTCACTATGAATTGAGAAAGGGGGAGGGTATATTTTCCTCAGGTTCTTTCATAAATTGAAGCCCATGCCAGCCAGGACAGCATCCTGTTCAAGTTTATCACATCATTTTTTCATATCTGATACTGTTGATGTTGGAATATTCAAAATCATATGCTACCTCAACTTGCCTTTAACCCTTTCACCCTAGGACTTGTTCATACCAGAGTTTTCTTATATAGACAATGAAAGAATGTTACAAATGAAAGGTTTTTGGAAGAGAATTTTCAAATAAATCAGCATTGAAAATCTTGCCTATAAAGCTTTCAAAACTCAAAAGTTTTATTTGCAACTCAAACTTGTAAAGAAAAGTTTCTGGTGTGAATGAGGTCTATGTCTGAGAACTAGAATTTCCTATTCCTCCTCCCTTGTGAGCTCACCCTGAGAGCACTTAGTCATAACTAGAGGTAAGAAACTTCTAATGTTACTAATGGCAAGTACAGATTAGACTGAGAGAGGGTGCATGACATGACTATAAATCATGAAAGTCTCAATGAAAAGAGTATTCCTCATTACTCAGTTCCAGAAAAGGGGCAAGGGAGAGTGAAGACATGGGAAAGAGACAGGGAAATCTCTTATTTTCTGTTGTATTATGTCTCTTCTGCTAGTAAAGTAGGTAAAAGTCCAGATTAATGGGGAAGAATTACCCAGGGAATAAGAAAACTCATCCAGATGAACAGAAAATATTCAATATATAGAATAACAGCATCCAGTTTAAACTAATAATTTTATTGTTGGTTCTATGGAACTTCTGAGATTATTCACGATGTCAGTATTACTGGGAAATTTGGATTCATTGCATTCAGATTGGTAAGAGTTGACTATATATGTTTTCCATCAGATTTTTTAAGTATTATTGAACCATCTGATGAGAGGCAGGTATTTTACTTCTGGGGAATTCAGAAAGTAACTACACTGAATGAATATCATATATCTCCAGAACTGCTTGACAGATTGCCATCAAACTTAGCAGACTATACTGGGTGAGGCAAAATAATGTGCCACTCTTTGAAATTTTGTGGCATCTCTAAAACAGTAGCTAGAACAATGAAGTTTCTTTCATATACACCTCTATACATCCTTTGAGCATCCAATGGGCCAATTAAGGATGAATGCCATACCACCATTGTTTGTCATTGTGACAGATGTCTGATTCACCTGGACATGGCTATTGCTGCATGCCTGAGCCACCCACATAATAGGGCAGAAAAGCTTTTTTGTGGCCATTTATATTGTGGCAGAATATTTTATTGATTCTGTATTCTATGAGCCTCATCTCATAGTATGCAGAATCACTGAAATATTCTGAAAAATCATTTTCACAAAGCCTTTTAAATTTGTTGCTCTCCTGTGGGCTATAACTTCGCTTCTCTTTTTTGTAGGCGCCGGCAGGGAGTTATCTTATCATTGTACCGGGGGATGCAGTGCTCTGCTTGTGGAGTACGGTTTCCTGCAGAATCAGCTGAACTGTATGGTCCCCACCTTGACTGGCATTTCCGACAGAATCGAGCCGAAAAGGATGCTCAAAAGCATGCACAGAATAGACGCTGGTATTATGATCTCTCTGACTGGATACAGTTTGAAGAGTTGGAAGATGATGAAACAGGTAAGGCAAGTTTGATGTAAGTTTGTGAATGCATTTATGAGTTTTGAATCCTTACATCTGGTGGTGGAATATCTTCAGAAATATGGACAGAGACAACTCAAGTGCAGCGGGAAGATGGCCCTGAGACTGATGACAAAGAACCCAAGGAAATACCAAGTGTTCCTGCTGGGGAATCTGATGAGGACAATATTTGTGCCATGTGTTTTGAGCCTTTTGAGCAGTTCTTTGATCGGGAAAAGGATGAGTGGAGGCTCAAAGCTGCTATAAGAGTGGAAGACAAGGCATATCATCCAATGTGCCATGAGGATTTTCAAGTTGGTTTCCAACTCTAGAGACTTAATTTTTGTCTGGTTGTCCTTGGGCTTATGAATTGTTGTTCTTCAAATTTTTCAGCAGGCAAGCGTGAATGAGAGTATGGAGGGTATTGAAGAAAATGCACCTATGGACACATCTGAAGAAGGCCCTGAGAACAAGAAAACTGGGTCAGTTGATATAGAATTGGAAACCAGTGTTAAGGAAGAAGAGACTAAGTTGACTGAAGATGAACATGCCCTGGAAGAATTGAAAGGGGAAGAGTTGGCAACCTCAAAGCAAGAAGAGCACCAGGTACCAGAAGAGAAAATGGAAATGGATGAAGTGGAAGGAGAAGTATTAGATCAGGTTGCTGTTGCCAAGGAAGAATCATTCAGTTTCCCTGCACAGGAGATGGAAGCAGTACCAGAATGTGTTGCATTCAGTTTACCATCTGAGGAAGAAGTTAAGAAGCAAGTTGAAAGCACTACAGACATGAATGGTATTAACAACCAAGTAGAACCAGAACTGGAATATGGAAAAGGAACCAAGGATGGGTGCACTGAACCTGTAACTGCTGAAGGAACTATTGATGAGGAAGAGGAAGGGGGCAAGGAAAAACCTGCTGGTGACACTCCATTCTCCCAACCAGAGGAGTCTAACTTTTTGCAGGGAGGCTGTATTGAAGTCACACAACTACAGTTGGACCAAATAAAGCCTCAGTGTGATGAAGAAAGGCCAAGATCTGAAGAAGAAAAGGAATCTAAGCCCCTTGACACCCCTGCTGGATCTCTGGGTAAGATTTCCCTTATTGTGCTGCATTGTACAGTTATGCCTTCTGTATACACTGTTTACAATGAAAGAACCTGTCATCAGCTCAGAAATCAATTTTTTAATTGGTAGAATGGTGAATTTGATATGATGAGTTCTGATATCAGGACTCATAACTGTATGAAATTGAAAGGTACCATCCAGTTTTTTGTTAACACCTTATGTGCTTTTGACATAATATTATAGATCGTCTTCCTGCACTCCATTTGTTTTTTGATGAAATATTATGTTTGTAATATCATCTTGTAAACTGATCTTTTTTAATACATAATATTGCACATGTTGGGTGCTTGGCTATGGTAAATTTTGTGCAAAGAAATTGCATTTACAAAGTAAATCAGAGTGTACACATGACTACTAGAATTGAAATATTTAAGGGGTTAATATGGAAATGAAATCATGCTGTTTTTAACAGCAATAAGTCCCCTTTCATGAAAACACTGGTTATGTTACTCTCATGGAATTAAACAATGCAGACTCTTCTGCTTTCTTGTGACTATCCCGACTGACCAGAGACCGAGAGTCCGAGAGTTTGACCTTAAATTGGGGCTAGTGTTGGCATGGTAGAAGGAAGAAGTAACCTGACAGAATTAGTTAGGCTGGAAAGGGGGGGGGGGGGGGGGGGGGGGGGGAGACACNGGGGGGGGGGGGGGGGGGGGGGGGGTGGTACAAACTTCAGACCTGGGACCAGGCAAGGAAAACCCTTACGAACCTGCGAACGAGGTTCGCGGGAACGGAGGCGCGCGGCGGGCGGCCCGCTTAGTCCGCTTGCATATCCTTCCCGGGAAATTCCAATTTGTCGCCTTAGGTTCGCGGGAGAAATAATTTTCCTACAGTGCCTGGGACTATTAGGCCGCTAGGTTAGACTCTTCCATAAGAGAAGAATATATTAATGTACTATGTGTATAATATTATGGAAGGTTATTAGGAAATGTCGGGACAAAGCTATTGCCTAGGTATCTAAATTCCATGCACAGGTGAAACTGTAGTTACTTGTGAACTAGCTGGAGCAAGTTTTGGTTCACCAAGATTCGTAGCAACTCACAACCCACGAAGACTGAAAGGATGAGTAGAACTTCTCATTAAGCAGGCAGGGGGAAATGCCCCATGAAAAAATTACTGCAAGCAGAAAAAATATGGCTCATGTTTCTTCTGATTGCTGTACCCATGTTCTTCAATCGGGGTACTTCATGACACCATCCAGTTCACAGAGCAAAAGGCACCAAAATAGCATATCATTTCGTCCTTCCCTTCTTTTCAAACCACTTGAGGATGTTCACTGGTATGAAATTAATGGTAATTAATGGTAGGCCTGTTGAATGGGTGCATCATCTTCCAAATTACAGGTGGAGACAGACCCATTTTACCTGGAGAAGTTCACAGCAGGACTGCAGAAGTACAAGACGAGAAAGAGGAAGTTCACATCAGAGCGGAAGTGAACATCGATATGCTGCAGAATGATGCAGTAGTGAAGATGGAACCAGAAGACATTGAGGAAGAAATTTATCAAACTTCGACATTGCCTAATTCATCCTTTCTTTCTGCAAAAGAGGAAGTCAGTAATGATGGTTTCCCAATGGCAAAGTCTGTTGTGGAAAGTAATATCGAAGGGAATGTTGAGCTAAGTGAAACAACTCCTCAGGCTCAGTCTGTAATTCCCAAGATCAAAATAAATCTGAGCGTTGGTCAGGCAAGGAGAGATGAGGGAAATGAAGAAGAAAGTAATGAAGAGCAACAGCTGCAAGAGCTGAAACCTCGCTTGGTTGGGCGCAAGCTCACCAACATGCCCCCCAAGATGAAAGGTTCTGAGATCTCGGCTCTTTGTAGCATTATGTGAAGGATTATCTTCGACTGAAAAACGTGCTGTTCTCTTGTCTGTGATCCTCCCTGTGACAGCATTAAATCTTGGGGGAACTGCTGAAGTGCTGTAGGGAAGTTAAAGATTTTTATTGCGATTATGGTCATTATTATCCTCTCATGGAAGCAGGAAAAATAGAAAATACAGTTTTATTTTCACAGAATGTTCCTTGCTACTTTTTCTGTAAATGTGTGGGGATGCAGGATGGACAAGTGGGAATTTTCTCAGGATGGGTTTCACACTGTATCCCCATGGCTCAAAAGATGAAATAAAAATTTCTAAAACATTGTACAGTGTTTCTCTCGTTTCACTTGGACCTTGCTGTGGGATATCTCTTTGTGTAGTCTTGAGGAATTCGGAAAATAAAAAGGAATTTGATGACTGTATTTGGTTTCATTTCTGATGAGGTTAACTTGTGCCCGAAATTCATTGCACTAATGAAAGGTGTAAGAGAACGGGTCCTGGAGAGAACGCTCCAGTAGCAATGCCCTCAAGCTCTTCACAGAGGTAGACACGATACTTCACAAAATTATTTAAACGTACGATACAGATGCTCGATGGAAAAAGATGCAGGCACAGACAGCGATTTCTTGAGAAACATGGCTGGGCTCAGACTTAACTACTTGGGAAGCATTTCTCATGTTCATGTCCTCGCTGCCTCCGACCCAACCCCCCACCCCTCCTCCTCCTCCTCCTCTCAGGAAGATGTATGCTTCAAGAACATACGAGGTTTGACAAAGTAACCAGGCTGATTTTGTAAAAAAAAAAAAAAAAAAATTATTACTAACCTGTAGTGGATGTGGTCACCTTCAAAGTACTCTTCTGACTTTATACACACATCCGAACGTCTTCGCCATGCCTAGAAACATTGCTGGAAATCATTTTCTGAAAGTATTTTCAATACTGCCGTCACATTGCTCTGAATGTCTTCAATTGATTAAAAATGAGATCCTTTCAAGGAGTTTTCAGTTTTGGGAACATGAAAAAGTCAAATGGGGCAAGATCAGGCGAGTATGAGGGATGTTCCAACATTGATCAGCATGGTTTTGACCTTCGATTTTGGCTTATTTCCGTAGCTGTCTACTCCCATTGTACCTACTGGGACGAAATAGTTGGTTTATGCCTACCTCGCTGCCGCAGTTCGAAAATGCATATGTATACCTAGAAAAAGTTACAATATGCCGAGTAACCCAAGGGAAACAGTCGCTTATTGCCATAACGGTTTTTTTTCCCGCCATGGGGTGGCGACTTCGTATTGGATAGGACAGGTGTCGTTTCATCGGTATAATAGAGCCCCCATTGCAAAAATTCATGAATGCCTGTACAGGCTGCGTACATTTGGGACTGAGCCCATGAACACTCACGGTCGGTGGCAGAATGGGACGGAAAGCAAGCGCTGGCATAACAAGCCAACCCCCGGGGGTGAATGTTCCAGTGTGTCTACGTCAACGTCGAAATTGCCCTGCAAACTCCATGACCTTATGGCATAATGACACAACGTGAGCAAATTTTCTTCCCAAGTCCTATAAAATGGGATTTCTTGACCGGATCAACCTCACAGTCTCAATCGTCGTCATGTCAGTACGAATACTGGAGGGTCTGCGAGGAGGACGGAATCTTCTCCATGAAGGATATCTCTTCAGATTGAATAGGTTCGAGCCATTTTCACAGTCTGTGCATCTGAAATTCAACTGGTCTTGATTACTTTTACCCCATGTATTTTAATCTGACGTGAATGCTCCAGAAGACGAGGTGAAACGTCTCACTGGAAATGCCATAATTCTCGCTGCAATGCAACGGTCACTATCACTGAAGATGCGTTGCTGAAAGCCTCTTTCGGGAAGCACGCACACGAAGAACCCAAAGGCAATGTCCATCGGCTTTGGTTTGACTCAAGACTCCGAGAGCGAGTGAAAAGGGACCAACTCACTCCCATACCAACCTTGTATAGGGAGGAATTTTTGGCTATGAAAGCCGAACACCCAGACAAGAAGGAATGGATTCAAGCTTACGAAACGGTGAAAAGTACTCTATCGAATCAAGATCCAGCACTTTTCCCAAGATGTCAAGGTCACGGACAGAACTCCAGATCCCAGCCGATTATCGGCTCACCCTGAATGGTCGTCCCTTCCTTTTACGAGATGAAGGCGGAGGGAAGAGAATACTTATTTTCAGCACTGCAGAAAACCTTTGGAAAATTGCACATGCTGAGCAAATCTTCATGGATGGGACGTTCCACGCGTCCACGAAACTGTTCTTTCAGTGCTTTCAGCATAGGAAAGATCTTTCCTATGCTGGCTGCTTTCCTGCCGGATAAAACCGAGAGCACCTATCGACGTGTTTTCGGCATCGTTAACGACATCTTGGAACAGCATGGCCTTGAACTAAAGCCGAAGTGTGTGTTAGTGGATTTTGAGCGTGCGATCCTCAATGTGCTCTCTCAATCTCTCCCCTGTGCAACAGTTAAGGGGTGCTTCTTCCACTTCACAAGTGCTCTCTGGAAGAAAATTCAGGATCTTGGACTTTCTTCCCGGTATAGGACGAACGCTGACGTCCGACGATGCCTTCGGCGCTTCATGGCTTTGCCCCTTCTCAGGCATCCAGGCGAAAGAGAGACCTCGGGACGTGCAGCTGAAGAACCTCAAAAGTGCCTTGGTCCAAGAAGCAATATCTCTCGGAGAATTCATGGACTGTGTCGCTGATATGTTTGTTAAGAGTAGTACGTGAACACGTTCCATTCAATGCCAATACATTAATGAAATAAAACAATTGAAAATGAATTTGTTGTTTCACCTGTACTGGCAAAGATGCATCATCATGATGCAAAAATGGGGGGGGGAAACCTCTACATATGAATTTGCAGCAGACAGAATGACTGCTACAGTGGAGCTATACAGCTTCAAAATAGCCTCTTGATACATGTCCCTCTTGTGGCGGAATGGTACAGTTGTGGGTCAGATATCTTCACGATGCAACCTTCATGGGTTCGATTCCGTAGGCATTCTGCTACAAAATATGTAGGTGCTGTGGGACACTGTATATACGGTATAGTGACCTGGGAGGGCAAGCTAGGGCTCCAGGCTGGGCGAGTGGGTAGGGGAGCGGGAACAAGTCGGAGAGGGAGGGAAGCTGCTGCATGCGGAGGGGGTTCCTGTGCGATTTTACGTGCTAGCAGCGAGTTCGCGAAACGCGGCGACCTGTCGCCGTTTACCCTGCCGTATTTATATACCGTATTTACCGTATACGGTATTGGTATTTCATATCGGTATGAAATATAAGATCTCTATGGACGTTACGCCCGATGGGGTGTAGGCACGGGGGGTTGTGAGGAGGGGGAGGAGAGCGGGGACCGATTCTTACGAGTCTTCCTCTTACCAGGCATTCTGTGCCTGGTGAGAGGGGGGAAGATTTAGGGAGAGAGTCTGGTGAACAGAAAGAAGAGGCTAGAAGCAAGAAGAGAGAATGAGAACAGTCAACAGTGAGCGATTGTCTTCAAAAAGACAGTTCGGAAATGGTACGGATGGTCTTCACAAATACAATTTCGCGCTGCCGGAACAATGGACCCCAGCAGCAGAAGTGAGGATATCAGTTGATGCCTAGGAATAAACACCAGCTGTGGATCTGTAGTCTTCTTACTCTCGGAAGTAGCTTTCAAAGGGAATATGGGCATATTTCTGGCCTGGACTCCATGATTCTATCTGGAAGATGAAGATGACAAATAAGAAAGTATCGAGGTTTATTGATTGCTACAATGAGGCAAGGCGAGACATTTGGGGATGTACGAAACTCTCTTGTGAGAGATGATTCCATGAGTATGGAGAGGGAACTTTTGTGTCCTTTGAGAAGTGCGAGAACCCAATACTTCCATCCAAGAAGAGAACTTCAAACGGAACCCTATTGGCCTATTGGGTTCCGCATAGGCCCTATATGGAACCCTATAGGACCTATAGGTCCTATAGCGAACCCTATAAGCCCTAAAGGGAACCATATAGGTCCCAAACTGAACCCTTTGGGGTTCAAGGAACCTATATTATTCCTATATATTCCTAAAGGAATATATAGGAATCCCATAAGGCATTTTCGTAAGGGATAGCGAACGAGGCCGTCAGTGTTTTCTCCTTACAGCACTTTTAAGCTTCCCTCGAAATTCTGCAAAGCTGCAAACTCCATCATACACAAGCTGCAGGTTGTCCTGTGGTAGAAGTGCAAACATTCATGCATTATTTTCATAGTTCGGTTGAAGGGACGCTAAAGAACCTTGGAATATAACCAACCAGAAACCCTTACCTCACCGTGGTGATGTGAGGGTTTCTCAAAATACCTCGCAGGTAATGCAGTTTCTTCTCGACGCTTCCTCGATCCTCATTCTCCATGCTTCAAGCCACGTCTAAAAATCTCTTCACCATCACGGATCCTAATCTCACTAGATGCTTTAAAACTCGTTGCTTCTTCTCGGCCTTTGGGAGCATTTCATTTCACAGAATTAAATTATTTTGCATTTCTAGGATACAGAATGATATCAAAACTCATGACGCAAATAACATCACAGCGGGATAGTACCCATTACGGTAAATCATTGCCATTTGCGATTTTATGTTTTCACTTTCAAGACGATGAATCGTTCCCTTGCGAGTGAAACTACTGCAGAAAATCACCAAAGTCGTGCATTCTTGTCAACTGGGATTTGCCTATATACGTTGACGGAAATACATTAGAAATACATTAATTTTATTTAACCATTTACATCTCATTTCCGAAAATATCTGGAGACATTGGATAATACTTAGTAAGCAATGATTCAGCTGGAACATGTATGTCAAAAAAGTTTATTTAAGGAAGTATGACTTCCATGATTTCCAATATGAATAAACTGTTCCTTTGAAAACAAGAAAAGAAAATTCACTTCTGATATTTCAGGCATGTCTTGATGTGCTCAACTCTTGAGACGCTATTGAAAATACTTTCTTAGTAAATATTGGGTTTGGGGCTTGAAATGAGGGTGTAGGAAATTGGGTCCAAGGCCCTCCATTCAATGCTTCACGATTCTTTTTATCATCACGAGACAGTGTGATTTTGCACAAATAGGGTAAGTGCTGCGAATGTCGGCACTGGGGGTAATCTCGGCACTTTGCAATTGTCAAAGTTCTGCTTCCACTACTAGTGCCCTAAGCACGGGTAGATAAGTGTTCTCAGATGGTAGGACTAATGTTGTTAACATGTGCTTGGAACAGTCAGATTTGCTGTTGTAGTTCTCTCGCAGTGGCCTCTTTCTCTAAGCACACCCCGAAAATCCTGCGAAATCGTGTGATTTTGCTAAGCTTTTTCACATTCCGTTCTTCTCTTCCTCACCAGATATTGTTTTATCTGGTCGTTGCATTCATTTTTGGATTTGGTGTAAACGACAGTGATGCATAAGTGTGCCGAGATTCCCGACAGGGTGGTGCCATCTATACTAGCAAGTGTGCCGAGATTGCCAACATCTGACCCATCTTCGCCTTTGACCCAGGCCCTCGGAAATGAAAGGTATGGGGCACTCGAGGTTTGCGGTAAAAGGAGGTTTATAATAAAGGTATCACCAGACCCATTATGAACGAGGAAGCTCCATTACGAAAACCAGCGAGCAAGGTGGAAGTGCAGAATTTGCTTAGAGTGCCGACATTCGCAACACACCCTACCGTGAGTATTTCCCGAAATTCATGGAAAGTTTCGAGTAAAGGTGCGTTCACACCAACCGCATAGCATAGGGCGACAAAACATTGCACAAGTGCCCTTGCGTGGTCAAAGCCTCTAGGGCAGTGGTTCTCAACCTTCCTTTTAGTCCCATTGAACCTTCATGCATTCGGGGGGGGTGACACCTCCCAGGTTGAGAACCACTGCTATGGGAAGAGGATTCAACATAGCCCGCAAGGAACCCAAGCTCAGTCAATCAGAGCAGAGTTGTGAAGTCAAACTTATCATGGCGGTTTGCATGGAGGAAATCCTTATAATTGGAGTCCAAAGACGATGTCAAAAGCAGGTCATTAACATCCATAGTGTGGAGTAACAAGGTTCTACTACGCAGGTTTCTATTCGGACTTCACTCTGCACACTGCCTAGAACCCTACCTGATGCCCCATATTGATGACAAGAACGGCATAGCGCGATGAAAGTGTAAACAAGAATCTTTAGGCGCTGTGCTATTCTGTCAGTCATGCTATGCTATGTGGTTGGTGTGAACGTGGCGTAAGACCCTATTCAAACCTTATATTTCAGAACATTTAGCAGAAAGATACGTGAAAATGTCTTGACTTGTTCTCTAGTTCTTAGAGGAGTTAGTACCATATATGGTTAGTACAAACGATATTCCAGCTCCGAAATGCGATCTCATTTGGCTTCGTAGATAAATCCTCAAGGGCACGGGGTCGCCGTTACGTACTTGCAACGACAATCGAAAGGATAAGCATATTATTTGCGTTATGGGGGGGCTGCGAGGGGTTAAAGGTTCCTGGTGCCTCGAAGACGGGACGAGAGGCTTAGAGAGGATGTGGAGGGAAGAGTTATGTGTATGGGGATAGCCCGTATCAGGCTGCATTCGCGAGAGGGCCTCGAGTGTGGATGGTATCGTTTGTATCGAGAACAAAGAATGGGGCTGGAAGGGACAGTCGGTATGAGTCAGGGTCCGGGGGATAACGTGTCTCTTCCTGTCTAGTTTCCTGCCTTTCTCTTCCTCCTTCCCCACCTCGCTACCCCGAATTCACAAGGGAAAAAGTGAGAGGAGATCCGGGTCGAGGCACGAGGGTAGCCCATCCAAGATGGCGCCGACCATGTTCACGTGTGGTTGTTGTCTTCGGTTTACCTTCAGCCCGGAAGAAATAGAACAGCGGTTTCGGAGTGAACAGATCGATAAGATGCTGGAGAAAGAGAAGCATCGATTCCGGAGACAAGTGAAACTGTTGCTTCTCGGTGCCGGAGAGAGTGGGAAGTCCACGTTTCTCAAACAGATGAGAATCATACACGGCCTAAGTTTCGACGCGGAGGCGATCGAGGAATATCGGTTCATCATCTATCAGAATATCGTGCGCGGGATGAAGGTGCTTGTGGATGCTCGACAGAAACTCGGGATTCCTTGGGAGAATCCAGAGAATGAGAACCCAGCAATGCATGTGATGAAATTTCGAAGTGGGATGGTCCTTGACTCGATGATATTTAGGGAATACGTTCAAAGTGTCGCTTCACTCTGGGAGGATCTGGGTATCAAGACCGCCTTTGAGAGAAGAAACGAATATCAACTGGTAGGTTTAAGAGTAGGGGAATCTTAAGGTATGACCTCACAAATTGGTCATCAGATGAGTTCCTGATGTTTTGAGAAGTGCCCTCTTTTATTAGTGAGAATTATGATCACTAGGAGTCTCTTGAGCCCTCTTGGGAATAACACTTTGAAAGGGAGCAGGTAGAGAATAGTGGATGCAAAGGCATAGCTGACCTCCAGTAAGGGGGGAGGGGAGCTACATTTAGCTGGCCGTTGAGTTGGTTTTGAGCTTCAATGGAAATTAACAACCTTACTGTTAGCAGATCAATGAGATGGAGCAAGCCTGAAAGTCAAACAAGTCCTACAAAGTGGGATGACAGGTTGATGAGTCAGCTAAAGTGGGATGACTGGTCTCCCAAGTTCCTACTTGAACTCACTTGTCAACCTGTCTGGTCGCCCCCCTTGGACTGGTATTGATCCAGGAAGCAAGGTGTACTTGGCCTAGATTATTCAATTTATTGGTTATTAGATCAAGGTCTTCTCACAACTGGGAAAAATTTAGAGCTTATGTCATCAGTGACAGTCACAAGTTGCAGCTGCATTGTTATAACCCATTAACTCAATAACCACTTCTGCCAGTTATATTTAACTAGTCTTGCACCCTATTTAACTGGTTTTGTTGAAAAACAGTGGTAACTGAATGATATAACTCTCGTCAGACTTGTAAAATCTGGCCCTTTACTTTCGTTAAATCTTGTTAGGTATTCTTTTCCAAATTAGCTTAGTGTAACAGTAGCAGTATAGAAGGCACTTGGAGGTGCAACTGAATGTCCTGGATTTGGCTGATGTAGTGGTAGCATATCCAACTGGTAATCAGAAGGCCTGGGTTCTATTCCCTGATGTTCATTCAACCTTTTATACTTTCTTAATCTTCCCCATGACTTAATGCTACTGACATTGTATTAGGCATGCCCCATGGTCATAGTTACTGACTGAGTAAAGCCTTAGTAGACCTATCAAAGAATGTCACTCATGTTGCTAAATGCATGCAATTGTAATGCTCACAAATTTCTGTGAGTTTAATTAGACAAAAAAATTGACCAGAATGAAAAGAAAGAACATCTCACTCCTTTTTACTCTGGACAAATTTCTGAAGTGGAAGTTTTCATTAAGGTGATCAGATTGAATCAATGACTGGGATAGTGCTGTGTGCCCAAAGCTGAACTAAAATGGAAGCTGTTATGGCAATTATTCCTATGCCCTACATATGCATTAAATTGGTTTTTGCCCTAATGTTTTGGGCAAGTATGACTTGCAGATAGGTTGAATCATTTCTTTTCCATGGCCTTTAAAATTTATTATGAAGGTCTTGGGCTATAATGTTAGATTGGTGAATCAGTGTTATGTGTTTAGATGGAATGTCCTGCTTGCCTAAACCATGTATAGCTAGTTTTTTGTGAACAGGTTATGAGTACATTGAGATATGTAAAAGGTAAAAGATTGCTTTTGCTATTTGTAGACCTTTTGCACTTGTTTATTTCTGTTGCCACTGACCACTAATCGCTTGTGTTTCAATGCTTCTCTTCGCAGGCTGACTCAGTTAGGTACTTCTTTGAGAATCTCTCCCGCATTGCTCAAAAGGTCTGTTGAAGGATGGTTATATAATGAGACTAGGAAACTTCCATAGAACATTGATCAAATTATTTTTTCCCCCCTAGGATTACATCCCATCTCACCAAGACATCTTGCGTGCACGCAAAGCAACAAAGGGAATCACGGAATGCGTGGTACATGTGAATAGGATCCCCTTCCACTTTGTTGATGTAGGAGGACAGAGATCTCAACGACACAAATGGTTCCAGTGCTTTGAGAATGTCACCTCCATACTCTTTCTTGCATCTTCATCTGAGTTTGATCAAGTTCTTGCTGAGGACAGGTAGGATTGAAGTCAAAGCCTACAATTATTAGTCTGCAAGTGTATTGATGCAACCATCTCTGAGTTAAATCAGTTAGGTCCGTAAACATCACGTGGCTTTATTTGATGACTTTTCAGGGTTACGAATCGTCTGAGAGAATCGGCCTCCATCTTCGACACGATCGTAAACCACCGCTACTTCAGGAACACATCTGTGATTCTGTTCTTGAACAAAACAGACTTACTGGAAGAGAAGCTGTCCAAGCGTATCTCAGACATCCGAGATCACTTCCCGGAGTTCCCCGGGGACCCTGGAAGCCTCCAGGACGTCCAGCAGTTCCAGTTGGGGATATTCATCCGCCTCCTGCGAGATCCATGCAAGTCCATGTTCCATCACTTCACCACAGCTGTGGACACCAAGAACATCAAGGTCGTGTTCAGCGCCGTCAAAGACACCATTTTGCGAGTCAACCTGCAGAAGCTCATGCTCCAGTGAAACCTTACCTTTGAAAAGTGCTCAGCAGTGCCTGTTAATTCCCTCCCAATGTGATATGTTGAATGCCTTTTCTCTTGTACCCTGATAGCCGCCCATACTCTGTGCCAATTTTTCTTAGTATTATTGTATGCTTTTTCGTATTGTAGGCCTATGCAGGGACCAGGACATTTGATTCAGGGTATTGCACATCAGGAGTACTTGGTCTTCCAATCCTGAATATCCATGACCTGCTCAAGATCTGAATGATCTTGAGTGCTTTTTCCCTCATGCTATTGTTCTCTCAAAAGACTGAAAAGATTCCTGTTGTTTCCATTCCATCTTCCAATGCCATTCCATATTGGATGGATCTTCGTTAGTCTTTTTCCTCAAATATTCCAAGTCTTTATTTCCCAGAATGGCTTCCTTTGTGCATCTGTAAGTGACAGTGCAAATCCTTAATTCCCATGAGCTTAGAGACCTTGTCTATTTTTTATTTGCAATAATTTTTTTTTTCCATCGCTGTTCTCTGCCACCCTATGATGAGGGATTTGTTTGTTATGCAAAATTCTCACTTTGTTCAAGAATACATATCAGTTGCCTCGTTATTTGTGTTTTTTCGTCTCGTCACGTTCAGTTTGGCCCCAAAGACGATCCGCGTTTTCCTGCACGGTTCTTTGGCAGCTTCCTCACTCAAATTTGCGCGACCTGGCCACGTACACATCCAGAGAGGCTGTTATGACATTGGCGTGTGAGGGATGAAGGAAATGGACCGTCGCTACTTGCGGGCATTCCGCCAATGGGTAATAGGAATCGGGAAGGTTGCCTCCCGGTGCCAATTCCTGCAATCGCAAATGACTCGTTTTTGCAGTAATCAACGATCGCGACGTCGAATAAACTTGCCATTTCGCCGTCGGATAGAGCGACCCGTAATGAAAGCCTTCCGCCTCGTTAATGGGGAGTCTCGGTGGCTGGGGACGTGACCCGTCCAAATTGAAGAAAGATCTGCTCTTGCCATCGATTTATGGCATGCATCGTGCCTCCATGGGGCATCGTGCTTCCGGGTTCCTCGGCCATGAGGTGAGGGGAGAGATAGGGTGTCATGAATTTTGGTTACCCGTCTCGATCGATGCGGGGGGAAGAAGAAAAAAAGGGGAAAGCATTTGGCACTTCGTCCTTGTCAACCTCTCTTCTCTCTCTGCTGTTTCCACTCCGACATCCCTTCGTCTGCCGATACGTTTCGCTTCGAATTGCGAGGTGGGTGGGAGTGAGTTCGCCGCAAAAGATCGAAAACCGCGAAATCGCCGTCGAAAACCGCAGAAACTCGCAATACTGAAACCGCAGAGAACATAATCCGTGATCGCGCAAGATCGTGCCCGATCGCCAAGGTTGCCGAATTCCGAACTCAAAAATAAAATGATGACGGTATCCGCCGAACCCCTGAAAAATGAAAGTTCTCTGACATTTTCAAGCCGTAAACGATACGCCAAAAATACCTTCCGCCCGTTTTCGCGAATCCAATATTTTCCTCGAAGTCGCTGGCTCGCGTGATGCTCCAATCAATGTCAACTTTACATCAGAAGCGACATCTT
Source organism: Darwinula stevensoni (assembly GCA_905338385.1). Lineage (NCBI taxonomy): Eukaryota > Metazoa > Arthropoda > Ostracoda > Podocopida > Darwinulidae > Darwinula > Darwinula stevensoni. The sequence goes on along the minus strand of CAJPEV010000601.1, from coordinate 797 downwards.
AAGCAGAAGCGATATAAATACTTCTAATCAATTTCTACACATATCTGGAGACTTGCCTCGCCTCATCTCGACGACCCCCTCGAAATTCCTCGAAAAATCCCTCCCCCCGCCTCTCCCTTTCGATCCTTCGGGAAGCCGGAAAGGCGAGAGCGAAGGGGATCGGAGGAACGCATCCGGCAACCCTGCCTTCACCTTCTGCGGTTTCCGTGTGCGTGCTCCTGCGGTTCTTTCCCACGTATAAACAGACGTCTGAGAAGTCTTTTTGCGGTTTTGGATCTAGCCTAGTTTTCTTCCCCCTCCGAATTCGACGAGCCGACGGCGGCGGATTTTGCGAAAAAAAGCGGTTCGACTCGCGGGTCACTGGGTCGATTCGCGGGTCACTGGGTCGGTGACCCACGAATGCAATCACTTCTTTTGTCACATCCCCTCGGGAATTGAGCAGCTCGGGGCGGAAAGGCGATCGATACGAATCAGCTCCCCGGAGTCCATCCGCTATCTCCACGGTGGGCAAATTGAGTCCGTGTGATCGAAGGCGAGGAGAGACATCTAGCGCGGGGTGTGTCAAGCTCTTCAACGAACGAGAATTGCTCCTTTACCCCAAATCCGCTCCCTATCTCTGAATCGGCTCTCTATCCCTTGTCTGATGTTTTTGAGGAGATTGATTCCAAGTGCGGGAGTCTCCCCGTCCCGCCACACAAGAAACAGTTGTCTCATTCAAATTTATCGGAACCTGTTTACCTGGTGGAATTGGGGGAAATGAGGGTTGGGAGGGGGGGGGGGGGGGATGGGGGAAAGGG